>JABASF010000228.1:0-53476 GCA_019776145.1 Harlomillsia oculata | reverse complement strand
CGTAATTCGCCACATTACAAGGTATTTTGCAATATGTGTCTGTGTTGCAGGCGGAGACGTTCTCAAAGTACACATAGTCGGCGCAAACTGTGTATACTGTACTATAAAACATAGCTTGGTCGTGTGCTGGCTTCTCTTTTTTCCCAAAGACGAGTTTCCTTCATTTCCTCCTTTCTTTGGAGTCTTTTGGCTCCTCGAGGAAATATCTATCTGAGCTTTTATCGCGTTTATTGATTCTTGGACTTTCTCCAAAAGTGGCTATACACCAAAAGTCAGCTATACTCACTCACCACGACTAACTTACTACGTACTCCGGGTTTTCCAAAGGACCGCTACCCGCTACATGTTCATGATTCCCTTCAATTCACTATATACTGAGAGAGACAGCAGTTCACTGCGTGCTGCACAAAAAGCTACATGAAAAACTAAAGGACTTGGAGAAAACAGAGCCACCGTAAATTCCTCAAGGGAGGGAACGAAATACAAGGAAAAACTATGCAGATGGCCATCTTTGCTCCAGCATCTTGCAAAAATCCCATGTGGCGAGTTTTCTTTATTCTGCTTCATTATTTCGGATTCAATTTAATACTCTGCAGTTTTTGGTAAAAAAATAACAAATTATTATGTTTGGTAATTGAGTTTTGATTGTCGATTTGAGAAATGAGACGAGACGTTGGGTCCGAGTTTCATGTGACTTCATTAAGGGTGGAGGAAGGATAGGACAAGGTTACTTGGTTGTTGGTGGCAGTTAAAAAGTCTATATTGGATATTTTTGGAGGTGAAAGTTTTTTTGTGAGTTTCTATACGTTCATGGAAAAGCTATTGTGTTCAGTGGAGCAGAGTCACGTTTCTTTTATCGGCCGTTTGTGCTCATGGTCACTCGCCCGTGGGGAAAGTCTTATCTCAATCATAAACATACGTTGCTCCTAGGTTCCAGCTTCCAGCATTCCAGCCTTCCAGCTCCAGAGATGCTGGCAATTGCTAGTGGAAATTGGATGTCCGTGCCTTTTTAACTGACAGAGAGTAGTTTCCGCCACGAGGTCACAATCATCCATCTACTTATGCCTAATAGACAGGGAAGGAAGCAAGCACACCATTCCATTCGCATGGATCCAGCATATAAAAGTCATTTCACTCAACTTCCTCAAGTCTGGATTCGTCGTAAACTTTTCTCCGACTATTTTTCGACTTTCGACACAATCCAGTGGAATTGAGGTTCCTAGCATTGCTACCACTTCACTTTGCCTAATTGCCCATTGGGACTTGTCCATGTCCACTCTTTTTTGGGATGAGGGCCAAAAAATTCGGAGATTTCCAATGTGTGTAATTTCCTAACTTACCACGACCTTGTCCGGTTCCAGGTTTGGATTCGGATATGCGAGTGTATTTTGTAGCTTCAGCGCCAGAAAAAATAACAGAGGGTAAAAGTAAAAGTAGGCTGGACGGAGCTGCACGGCAGGTCCCAGCGAAAGTCACAGATGCAGAAGGAATCGTAAAATTTGATGATGTGAATCGGTTTCCTCTTCAACTCCCTTTGAATCTTTCTCGGCGGGATTCTCATTTCATCTCCTTAAGGAGAGCGCAAGTTCCTCGTCGAACAAAACGTGAAGTACGACTCATGACTCGAGACTCTTTCCCTTTGGTGAATTAGGAAACTTTGTTCTTTCTCATCCTCATTCGACTGTCGCCTACTTTTCAACCTTTTTCTCCATCGTCTCTTCAGGCTCATTTCCCATTCAGAACAAATGGGAAGAAAAAACATTCCGCGTCCTTAGTTAGTCAAATCCCTCCTGAATTTTACTTTCACTAACGCGTTTTCTTTGCTAAAAATACACTCCCGGTCCGGTGTTACAGTGACCCACCTTTTCGGGAGAACAAAGGTCATATTTGCGTGAGTACAGAACACAGTGAGAGAAAGAACAAAAAGAATGATCGTTGTAGTAGTTTTTTGAGCTGTGAAAGTAAACCAGGATGAAGCCTGGAGGAAAAACCTTTAATTACATTCCGACGAAGAGGAAATTCCAATGTTCCTCCGAGGCACGGGTTCTCAGTTTCCGCATGTCTCCAAAGGCGAGGAAAGCGGTCGTCACAGACTCGTCGTCTGGTGTTCCTTTGCTTGCTGCTGCTGTTTTTACTCAAGTAATATTATTACCGAGTGCTTCCTTTTGTTTGTGTTCTGCACCGGCATTTTCCTTCTTAAGAACTCACTTAACCCCAAGTTTAGCGTCTACGAACATGGAATTCACGTAAGGACCAAAGGGGAAAAAGGATCATAGTGGAAAGAAAGGAGGCTTAAGACTTTGGGCTTTTCTTAATTAGTCACTTCAACTTGGAATAAATGCTTCACCGAGTTTTTCCATCCAACTACTACGAGTCTCCTCTCCCCTCGGATTATTAAGTTAACGTTTCTCACCAACTTTGTCCCGGGTAAAAAAAAGAAGCCGAGCCGAAGGTTTTTGTCTTCATTTCCGCTCCGCGAGATCAGTTCCCTTATTTCCGTTCAATAAAAAGGATCATCTGTTATTTTTCGAGCAACTTCAGACTTCAACCTTCCCGAAAATTGCGCGTGCCCTACTTCAGTAGACGATTCAGGACAACTCTAAGATTTGTAAATGAACGAAGATGCTTTCAAAATGAAGACGCACACGTCAGAAAAATCGTAAAACTTGACTTTTTATAGTGTATCCAAGATTTTACGCTTGTTTGTATGGTAAAACGTAGATTAAAGCTGCTTTTCTAATTTAATGGCCGGCCTTTATGGATTTTGGTGTTATGATAGAATCGTAATTAAAAAGAAGTATGGGATTAATGGGGTTCGTTGATTACCCAGAACACCAAGACGATAATTGAGCGTGATGACCATGACTTGTCCTACAGCGGCGAGGGCAGAGCCATCAATCAGATTCCCAGATCCCCATTCCCAAGATTCCCCTTGGAGGACGACGACGATGGCGAACCCGGAAGTGGCGGTATTTGACCCGCTCCCGCTTCCTGAACCAGACCCAGCTTCATTACTTCCAAAGAAACGCGTCGCTCCTCCGGATTGATTTGGACTTTTTCTTTCATCTGAAAAAATATTAACCGGATTAATTTGCTATATTTAATTTTCAAGATTCATTACAGCTACAAGGTTCAAAGCTCAAATCACACGACAACGGCCAAATCAATATTTGATCTGCAATTTATTTAGAATTAGTCATTTTAATTCAAATTGTGCGTAGAAACTGCAAGGCGTTTAGAGTAGACAAAGACAAACGAGAAAAATGCGCCGTTTCGTCTTCATCCATACATTTCAACTCAAAACTATGAAAAAGTACAAAAAAGTCTGATCACCCAAGCAAACCCGAGTTAAGGCACAAACCACCAAAAAAAAGAAGAAAAAGGAGATTTTTTTGAGAATGTTTGGGTAAGAGAAAGGAAACGCGTTTCCTTTGCCAGTCTTTCATTTTGACAGAGACTATCGGTTCTCATCCATGAAGAAAATTGGAAATTTTTCATTGCCTTCTGCATAGACCCTCATTTATTTTTGAGTTACGGGACAGCTCACACAAAAATACGTTTTTCTTACTTTTTATTTCCCTTTCTTCATTTCAAGAAATAAAAACTCATTCTTTTCTTTGTACAAAATTTTGTACAAAATGAACAAAGAAAGAGAAACCCCCCAAAATTAGGTAAGTAGGTCAGTCAGAATCACGTATAAATCAAGACTTTGGTTTTCAACGTGAGGGATGCTTCCAAAAACTTCCAACATCGTTCCTTTCTTGGTTTCGTTTCGTCGGCTTGATGAAATGGCGGGAATGGCCATCACCATTACCATTTTTCGGAGAAAAGTCTTTCGGACGGGAAGGATAGCACGTTTTATTGGTAGTGCCGTATCCTCATTCACGTCTTGAAGTCTCCTTGGCACACAAGATCTGTTAAAAGCACACTCCAACCTGCATTTTGTATGCAGTACAGTGCATTCGTGCGGTTCTTTCCCCATTTCCGCAGTGCACAATTAACTACCAACCTTGCAAGCAATTGTTACTATCTCAAGTATACGGACAGACTTGAAACAAGTCCAAGTCCACCCTCAGTCCCCCCTTCCTTTCCCATGGACAATGGACATTGAATATTTTACAGTTTGACGTGGGTGTGAACCGGACTTTGAGAATATCGGATTCCGATCTGATGAGGCTCAATGGACAGAGTCTCCCAAGGACTCGTCTGTGTTCATGCGATAGAGTGCGTTTGCATTTTCTCGTGTGACAAGAGCATAAACTTTGTTTCCCTCCGTATCACACGAACATGGGACTTGTCAAGCGAAGAGGAAACAAGTTTGTGAAAGCAACTGGAGTGGAATGTAAAAATATTGACCACAAATCTTTTCCAAGTCCACTCCCCACTTGAGTGGTAAAAGTAAAACTTGAAGCGACACAAAATGTATATTTTAGATTTTTTTTCGGACACAAAAACCCGGTTTTTGAATTGAGTAGGGACTTTGAAAATTGACATTGACAGTTTGAGAATTTTCATAAAATTCTTTCTGTCAGTTTCAGATTGAAAAGGAAAGTGCTTAAAAATGTGACACTAAGCATAGAATATAGGACACAAGTGGAGGGGAAATGATGGCCAGGCTCGTCATTACGGGAACTTACGACTGTATTTTGTTGGTTGAGGATGATGAGATGGCCTGGCCCACCTAAACTAAATGACAAGTTGTGTGAAACGTAGAGATAAAGTAGGAGAAAGGGAAGCATATAAAGGAGTCTTGTCATTTGGATATGATGAGACCTTGTGGACAAACCGTGTCTCGAGTCTTGAAAGCTTTCCTGCCCATGAAGATGAATTGGATGTCCTGTTGCAAGAGACCGTCAATAAATAACACTCTTCTCAGTCGATATTCTCCATCTCCCTTTACAATCTCTACAACCAGAGCAGACTTTCTAGAAACCTCTTCAAAACTACATTCTCTCTCATTCGCCTCTCACTATGTTTTTGAGAAAGGGTAAACACTGTCGACAAACCAAGCCAAAGTCCACAGAAAGAGACACGCTTTCCCGCTCTCTTTTGCATATTCTTCAGTATATCATGCACTTTGACGATCCGGGCTATTATCATAAATTGCAGAGTGTAAATGGTCCGATGATGAAAGGCAATGTTCATCAAAAGTGACACTCCAAACTAATGGAAAGAAGGTAAAAGCACAAGAATTTCCCTTCCCAGGACTTCCTTCCATGAGCAGCTCCCCGACTTTTCTTAAACAGTGAATTTTTAATCTCCTGATCCTCATTTTTTGCTCGCATGTTGTATGACGTCATAATTCCAGGAATCCTAGTTTCCTAGTCATCCTGTGAGTCAATTCTTGCGAAACCAACATAGAGGGAAAGTCATGTTGTTGATCTTTCCACTTTGTTCATCCAAACACACAAGTCCTATAGCAAAAAAGACAAAGTATAGCAACATGTGCTTTCCACCCACACAAACACCAAAAGCTCCGGAAAGAGAAAGACTTGTCTAATGCAAAGTGACGTTAGTGAACCAGTGTTTGGTGTACACACTGCACACACACACAATGTGTCGCACGTGTATATTCCATGATCTGCTTGGAACCATACCCGGGTATTTTTTATACCGATATGAGGAAAAAGGGGAAAGCTGAAACGTTAGATCCTATTTGAAAGATGGGATCCTTCCATCCATTTGTTTACAAAAAAACCCTGACACTTTTGTTGTTAGCGTGTGAGTGTGTGCAGGGCTCGTCTTCTTGTTTTCCTTTCCATGACGTGATTTAAGAATACAAATCCTTAGTTGAGAGACTAATTTATTGCGACTTTTCTTCTGTTGGATGACAAAAAGGATGAGATTTCATTGTGAACGTCCTTCCTCCGCCAAATTAACAGGGAAGAAAGGACAATATGCCAAAAAGTGGGAAAACCGGGAGTGTAGCCAGTTCACTTTCTGGATATTTCTGGAACTGGAATATCCCATCCCCGAAAAGAACAAACAAAAACTTTTGTGTAGCGCAAGAATACTGAAGACAAACGAATCGGAAGTCAGCTCAAGCTCAAGTTTTAAAGTGCAAGGGAGAAAGCAAAGAGCAGCTCTGAGAAACTTGAAACGACGGAGGAGAAACGAAGAACAACGGGATCAAAGCGGTGGAAATGAGCCCGTTGGCACGCTCTCAAATACTTACAAATTATTAAGTATGTTTTTAGTAGACCCGTTTCAAAACATTCTTATTCTTTTCGCAAATCTGAGCAAATGAGCGTTCAAAGCGCCTTTTCTTCTATGTTCTTATTTTCTCACAAACCTTGTTTGCTGTTGTTTACGTCATTTGCTAGCATTCAACGCCCGTTGAACACTTGCATTAATTGATTTGAAATAATGTGCTAAGAATCAACAAATCAGATATATTTGTAAAACAGCATGCATTCTTTTGTTTTGAAATCGACCACTAACCAACACAAAACGAAAAAAACGGAATATTTTTGAGAACTGTGGATGTATAAAACGAGGAAGAAGTAAAGTAAGAGAAAAGTTAAAAGAAGGGAAAAGAGATGAAGGGAAAGAGCAATTGCAATATTTTATCCAGCAACCAATGCTTTCCTCTCTCATGCATTCCCTTTCTTCTCGTTTTCTGAAATGTACACACCCACATGCACTATATTACATATTCCTTCAAAAGCGTTGTGCCCGCATTAGAAGACGGGCATTATAGTCTTGAATGTCGGGTAGTTACAAGGAGGAGAGAGAGCACCCTCATTCCACTCTGTAACCATAAGGGAATTTAAGCTGCGCTCACTCTCCCAAGCACAATCGTGCATCCCATTATGCCTCAGTCGCATGCACAACCATCCTCCAAAGACGAGAGTGCAGTTCAGCATTCTTATGAGAACTTTCTCATCAGCAACTCAAAATGACCTGGAATACCCGAATCCCATTTCACCCGATGAAAAAAAAACGAGCACACAAGAGAACTTGAAAAGGAAACCTGTGATTTTTTTAGACAGTTGAGAGAGTTCCCCTTTGAAAAAACAACGTAAATCAATGGAGTCATTACAAATCAAATTACATTTTGGTAAAGAAAACATTCTTGCAATGAAAAATGTTTGAAAAGTTGGTTTTCCTAGACATAATATTTTGGTATGTGAAATATACAGTGAAAGCTCATTACTATGCAGAGGAGAAAGAGAGAAGAAGAAGGAAGCGCGTTGTTTCTTTCACAGAGTCGAGAGCAGTTGAAAAACTATGCAAAAAGAGGGAATGAGAAAAACTCTCTTCTCCAGAAGAAACATAATGGTATTTGCAATTCGGCCAAGTCGGCACATCTCCTCCGTAATGTAACTTTTGTCTGCAAATTTTTTTCGGGAGGAATTTCCCATCTGCCACTTATCTTGCATTTCTCGTCCATTTCAACTGCTCCTCAGTCCTCCAAAGAACCTGTCCCTTGTCCCAAGGAAAGGAAGATGTATGCAACTGTGTGTGAGAGAGTAATGGAAAAAATCCTCCCGCTCTCAAACAAATTCTCACGAGCCAAAGTGCGGAAAAATGTTAATGTGAGGAACAAGAGCAAGCAGATCAAATGGTAGTCGCCTACCCGGGTCACCCCGTTTGTCACCCAAGGCTTCCAGAGTTCCAAAGATTCGTTTATTTTTCACGCGCACTTGATCACTCAGAAAAAAACCGTTTTTTTTGTCTTCTGAATCAATTGGAAAATAGGAGTTTTACGACATTTTGTGAGGCATCTCAAACGTTTTTAGTACAGTAACAAATTAAAGGTCATTTCTGGAATGGTAAAGTTATGAGGATGCTGGAGAAGGAGAAAAAAGGAGTAAAAATGCTGGAGAGAGTTCCGAGGAGAGTTGTCGTCAATAGTATTGCTTGACCTATTAAAGAAGGACCCTGTGGACTGTCACATTCCGTTTGGATATGAGAGACGAGAAGATTGCGAGACTTGAATGGAAAATTGGAGAGTCATGATGTGCCTTGTAATGCAGGACCAAAAAGAATTTGGAATTTGTCCCTTGACGACTAAAAATTTTTCTTCGTCTGTCGCTCCTTCCCCATTTTGCATTTTCCCAATTCCCCTGCACCCTATGTTACCAAAACCGAGTGTTACCCGCGTTTCCCTTTGCATGTATTTTACGTAGATACGAAGTGACTGTTGTGCCGGAGCGAAATGAGACATGGAATTCAAAATGCTCCTCAAAGCAAACACAGAATACACATTTTGAGAGTTTGAGAGAGCTTCCAGTCAAAGCCTTTCCCGAGTGTTGTTATGTAGTCGGAATGGAGAAAGGCGACAGGTGCTTTGCATCATGCAAATGATGTGCCACACGTGCTTCTCCCAGCCCATCAAACTCCGCAGCCAGGCCAGAGGCTAAAGGTGCTGACATCCAGATCCGATTCGACTGTCGCTAACGTCAACGTCCTCAATGGATTGGTCTTTGAATTTTTTCCATTGCTTCACACGCGCTTTCAGATTTTCAAAGAATTAGATTCAAGTCCGAACCGAATCCTCCCTTGAACAATCCCGTCTTCAAAGATTGTCATCCCAGAGGCAAATCGTGTCACGTCATATTCCTCATGTCATGTTCATCTCATGGCCTGACACGTGTCACGTTGCAAAAATCTCCCTCTATATTCCTCACACTGAACAGTTCAAAGGGATAATGTTCAAAGGGATAATGTTCAAAGGGAATTTTCCCTCGTTTTATGACACGTCTAAATGCGTCCCTTGATTGTCATTTCGTCTAGTACAATTGTCAATTGTTGACCATACCGTTGACATCAGGGATGTGGGGGATGGACCATCATCCAGATTCCAATTCCAGTTGCAAATTACCATCTTGTGTACAATATAATTTGTGTTTTCATTCCTGGACAATCTTGTTGAACAAAAAACCGGGAAAAACAGTAGAGACAAAAAGTTGGGTATTTTTTTCGCTGTTGATGAAAATGGTGGGAAAAGTTGAGCGAATCGTTGGGTTGAGTAGTTGCGTTTGTTTGTAAGTCCGGTTAGAAAGGACACATGGGTTAAGAGTTACGACGGTGAAAGTACGTGATGGCAGAGCGGGCTGGGAATGATGAAAAACCTCTAAGAAACCGGAAACTTTTGTACATCTTCACATTCTCTTGGTTTTTTTCCGGTTTAAGGAAACGGAACAAGTTCACGTCGAGTGACTAGTCACACGGTTCGGTTCCATTTCAACTTTGGAAGGAAACTGCCCCATCGAGATTTCTTTATTCAGCCAACATCTCGAAAGAGCAATTTAGATGGGCGAGTTGAAAAATGGGACGGAAGTGTTGCATAATGTGACTAAATAAATAAAATAAATTGAACCATTTGTCTTCCCTAATGCGTCGCCATCGGCTTGTGGCGGAAGTGTGTACATCTGTGTTTATCCTTCTGGACACTTACAACTGTCCTTCATCAATGGTCCATTCAACCTCAACCCCTTTAATCATTTCTATTAGGCTTCGTTTTCGGGATACCTGCAGCACCCCATTCCCAAGCCCGATCTCTGTTACCCGGGTCTTCGAAGTGACGTACCACCATTCTGCCCATAGTGGTACTGTTCATATCTCCTGGACTCTATGTCACATCCTCCTTGTCAGAGATAAGCGAACTTGCACCTTCTTGGACATTGTAATAGAAACCTTGTCAACTTGAATTTATGAATGGAGCAATGCATCACGAGGGTCGGGGGCTTTCGAAAGCCGTTAAGATAGCGACAACCGTCGCATCGGATTATTGAATCTTCCCCGTTTTTCCAATAACAATGATCAGAGCCAACCTCCAATAACTCGCTTAGGAGCCACAACAGGGAAAATAGCATTTTGCAGCAGGTACCAATTGCCGAAATTCGCAACAGAAGACGAAGAATTCGAAAAATTGAATTGGTTTCCAGAATTTCAACACTCTGGAGGATCCGTTTCAGAAGAATTTCTCTTGTGGAAATGAACGAAGTGTGGACGAAGACAATAAAGCTTTGGAGACACGAAAACGACAAAAATGGAGAAGGACGCGAGTTTGGGCTCATTCCTTTAAAGATTGATGGGATTCATTTTGATCTCGCATTGCTCCTTTCACATTTTACAATAAATATTTTCAGTCTTGGCAAGGATCAAATGAGAAAAGGACTCTCCAGGTTGATATGTGGACGCAAGCTGGAAATGGACATTGAACAATGGACCAGCTGACGATGCCAGCCAGACGTTTCGTCATGACCCAATCTCATCTCCACTCCCCGTTACTTTAAGTACAGTTAAAAACATTGCATTCAACAAATGCAGTAAAATGGGATGGTTTGTAGGATGAAACACATTTGGCATAACATGAAGACAAGAAATGCATGAGTTACCAATATGGCACCAAATGTCAACGAGGTCATGTCATGATCATAACTCAAATGGAATACCAGCTTGTGCTGACATTCGTCTTGGCTCTCGTTTCTCTCCCATGCATTTGCAAAGATATAAAATCTGACTGATTTACATTCACGAGACAAATTGACTTGAAAAAATAGGAATGCTGGAGAATCTGGAGTGTTCCAGTGATAGTGTAACAGTTCGTTTCAATTTGTCCAGTCAAATGTTACGTCTCATGTTTTCCAAGTGCACTATTCAACACATGTGAGAGAGAAACATGGAATTGTCCAGATTTCAGACTTCCAGCAACTTCCATTACTATTGCAGATGTACAATTCCTGTGCGCGTGCCAAAACACTGAAAAAACCCGGGAAGTTTCCTTCGGGCTGTAAATGTTTGTGTGTGCGGGTGTAATACTTTGTTCGTGGTTCATGACGTGCTGATGATAAACCATCTGACAAATTCCTTTCTCTCTCTCTCTGGACATTGAGGAGCACAAGTGCTGGACAATATATGTTTTTTTCTCCAGGAATGCTATGTGTATCACCCGTATCGGAAAAGACGGGATGAAAGCTCATATGAGAGCTAAAGCGGAGAATATTGGTAAGGTTGAAATAAAATATCGGGCAGGGCAGGGAATGAGTCTCGTAAGTCGTAAGCCTTTCACAATCATTACAGCTGGGAAGAGAAAAGGAAAAACGAGCGAGGTCACACAAGACGGGTAATTCTCTCTTTCTCCATTTCATACGCACAAAAAGCGGGAGCGGTTCAAGTAATGTCTTCGGTTTTCCAGGCTGACGACGACGGAGAAATGAAAAAAAGTGGATTAGTTTTATGGATGGAATCCTCTTCAGTTGAAAAAGGATCTCCCAAAATGCCGATTCCGGGTGGACTTTCAGTTCCAAAATAACACACTTTGTGTTATAAACTCGAGTGATTAGAACAAAGTACGAATGTGTACTGATCTTTTGGCTGAGGCGACCTTTTGGAACACACTTGGAGGACATTGGAATTCGGGAGAATTTCCATTCTCTTTTCATTTTTGGGAAAAAATGCACGTTGATTTGGATTTTCCATTGGAGCTCAAAATTCTCTCATTTTCACCCGCTTGACTCCAGCGGTCTGGAGAAGCAGAAAATGCTTTGAGATTGGGATCCAATCGTGGAACGGAAGTTCCAATCGCATCTCATCCACGAGCTCAAGTCTCGTTTCCTCCGTCTCATCTGACTCCGTTTTCCACTTATTATAAGCTTCTCGTGGCTGACGGAGGCAAGGCACGTCCTCAACCTTAGCAGACCGGAAAAGTAATACAGCACAGCCACAACCCATCCTCAACTCTCCTTCTACCACGTTACATCCAACTCCCTGAAATTGATCCTTGACTATGACTAAGCAACACCAAACGGCTTCTTCTTCCTCAACCTCCTCCACCACTCCCACAGATGCTCCCGATATACAAAACCACGGAGAGAAACTCAACTGCCCGTCTCTCACAAGTCTATATTTCTCCGCTTGTTTCATCTGCTTCAATATCTACTCACGCAAAAAAAGATCTCCGGGATCAAGTCCACGGAGAGACATCGGACAGTCCTTGTCCTCGACGTCGCAGACGACGTCGGGGTCGCGTCAGTCTATAGTCTCGTCTTGCCTCACGTGGACTTTCCCATTCCCCATTCTTCATCTCACAGTGAGCCAGTGAAGCAATCTGGGAAAGATGCAAGTTTGTAAGTTGACAGGAGCATTTGACGATGGTTTTTGAATGAGACGTGTGCACTTATTAGGACAAAGACTGAGGAGAACTGGAAAACTGGAGAACTGAGGTTTTAGTATGACTACACAAAGAGAGAAAAGAGAAGATGATTGGGACGGAGCTACCTTTCAAAACCACATTACGTATTTTACGAACTGGCAATTACACAACTCAACGTGGATATGGCACACATGTGAATAATTCAGGAGGGAGTGCAATCCATTAGGAGTCGGGAGCGATTGTGCGGAGATGCAAGTGGTTCGTGAGAGTGGTGAAGAATCACTCTTCCCTCATGCTTTCACCTACAACTGGAATGCAACAAGATTCTCTGTAGAAAAGCGGGTATCCCAAGTTTGGCTTTCCCTACTTTCTCATCTGGAGATGGAGGAAGGCCGAAAAAAGAAGAAGACACTAGACATGTCATTCATAAGAGATCTGGCCATGTATTCTTCATGTAGGAAGTCACAAGAGGACAACTCCAAGTGGTAAAATGCTCAAAGCCCAGTCCGACTTGGAAAATGGAGGGGAAAACAATTCTTTTGCTATGTGTCACTGGAAAACCGGAGTTAGCCGAGTTCCTCACACCATGGGAAGCAATATCTATAAAATAAAAGTTTCCCTGTCTTCTCCAAGTCCAACTTTCCCACATCCTACTCCTGCGGTGCGTGAGAAACAGGATTTGCACAGTGTGGGTGGGGATCACGCCTCACACAATGCACCAACCAAACCCTCCCGCTTCCAAACACACACCAAACCAATCAACGATATGGATTCAATCCAATCTCATCATATTCCAGGTATTGGAAGATTTCAACTAAACAATCTTCATCCATTTCAAAAAAAATATTACGTCTTTTTCTCCCTTCTTCAGAGTGTCTTCTTCGGATTGTTATTGCTATTGTTGCTTTCGTCCGGTTTTGTAGTGCCCGGATTGGCAAGTACTTACTGACCACTTGAGCAAAAACCTTTCCCTGGACTCACAAAAATGTACAAAGACGTTTCTAGGGACTTCAAGTGATTTGGAAGAGATTACAAAAACTTTCCAATCTCCAAGAAAAATCTCCAATTTCCAAAGTTGACAAACCCAAATCGGCCGGTCTTGCTAAGCTCACTTTTTGAATGAGAAGATCTCTGGAAACTGAAGAAAGAGACTCAAAATCATCTGGAAATCAAATATCCCGTTTTTTGTATTTTTCATTGCTTGATCTTTGATGAAAATGGAAATGGAATGAGATATGAGATAATGTTTGATACTCTGGAGCTAAAAAGGAGAAAATGTGTTTCTCCTCTCCTCAGTCCTCATCTTGTGTTTAGCTTTCTTTTTGCGAATGGGAGAGAATTTGTTTTGGAAGAGAGCACATGGGAAACGACACATGAAAATGAAACTGTCGTGTGGTCCTGATCCCCGTCAACATATGGATAACATTTGAGATCCCAGCGATTCCCGATTTCTGTGTATACTAAAACCCGGGTATTAGTTTTTAGATGATTCTGAAAGCAAACGTCTGTGTGAGAATGTAACTGGAAACCGAAGCACGGGAAAGACTTGAGAAAGTAAGAAAATGTTCAATGAGAAAATTGAACGAACACCCGGAAATTTAGAGTTCCGGGATCCCATGCACTTTTTATGGAATGGCCAGAGAAGCTGACTTTGAATCTGAACAAGGCTTTTCAAAAATCCGCCTCTTCCAAAAAAAAATCTTTTTCCAATCTTTATTGCTTTGCTCAAATGGGAAATAAAGCGATAGACGAATGTGCTTTGGGTTTACATGAGCCGCATTCCCGAGTTGTAATGACTTTGGCACTTTTGTGACGGGCCGACGGAAACGGGTATATTCGAATTTCGTCTAAAATTCAGAATTGAACTCGCTCTCGCTTTACCTTTTGATACTAAATTGTACCTTTTTGTAAAGGTAGCCAGTCCGAATTCGGGTATTCCAGACATCCAGACTACGCACATTTCCTTCTCAAAAAGTTGGAAAATGAAAAAAGGTAGCATTGTCCTTGAATGTACCCAGATGAAGAGAGATGAAAAGGAAAGAAAAGTGGTGAATGAGAAAGCTGGTTGATTGAGAAGCATATGCCACAAAAAAAATAGAAAGTGAAGCTCACACACCTCATTGGCAACATGAGCTGAATGACTTTGGCGGTTTGAACCCGCCTTTTAGAAAATAAAAAAGGAAATGTTGCAAAGTATAAAGATTCCCGTAAAACTTCAATCTCAAGCTTCAAGTCACAAATTCAAAGAGACTCTTCAAAAAAGTCTCACGTGTACAACGTCATTTCCTCGTTGGGACTCTTCATGTCCAATGTTTCTGACTCTCTCCCCGACGTCTGTTTTGCAAAAAAAAAGTTACTACGCGAGAAGGAAAGAACGCATTAGATTTTATGGGAAATGTTTTTCACCGCTTGAGGCTTGGAATGAAATACGATGAGCTGTGTTGCCACACTTGTGCGGAACTCAAAATCCGGGAATGGAGACGCCAACTTGACGAAAAATCACACTCATTTCGTCGCTCCATCCAATCAACGAAATTTCCGGTTTTTCAGTGTTCAAGCCTCCGACCCTTCACGAGTCTCACCCGGCCCGGGGGACAGCGACAACAATCGCCAAGTCTCTAAAATTATTGTAAACTCACAAAAATCGTTACACTCCACATAATACTAAATTGTAAGCTTTTGTAAGGTCGCTTTTGCGGGTCTTTTCCTCTTATGTGTCCCAATTTGCAAGGATGAGCTCTTTCTGGAACGGAGGTTCCTGTAACTCTCTAATGGCTGTAATGTACTCAAATGCAAAGAGCCATACTGGAAGACTGGAAAACTGACTTTTGTATAAATGTCGCAATGCAATAATCTAACAGTGCTGGAATACTGGAAGGCAACATTGAAATGGAATGTAATGTAACGAGATGTGACATTTGCACAAGTCGCTCGGGAAAAAGTCCAAAAACCCAAACTCGCCAGGCGCCGGGAAATGCCCAAGTGGAAAGTGTGAAACGGGGGACGAGGACCACGGAACGAACAACTTGTTTTTTTTCTGTCCAGACAAGAGAAAAAATCTCGAAAGTCATCAATTTTTCATGGACAAACACAAAAGAGCACTAAAAGAAAGAAGTTTTTGTTTTTGAGTCTCGTTCTACTATTTAATTGATTGGTGTGTAATGAAACGGTATTTCTTCATTACATGCCAATGGAAACGTAATGGATGTGTAAGCTGAGTCCGAAATGAGAGTTTATTCAACGGGGGATGATGACATGAGATTAGAAAAAGCGGGACTTACCTCGCATTGGCATGAAGATGTTGAGGTACAAGCAATCTTCACTCTGATTGGACAACATTGGTAACATTTCCTTTAGTCGTGTGAATTTGAGCATCGGCATTTTGGACAGAGCTTCGGAACGATTGGTCAAATCGGGTATCATTTGTGGACACACGGGTCCTAGCTTGTCTGCTATCCTAACCCCTTTCCAATGACTTGGGGTCAAGGGCGCCATGAATCGGAGGGATGCAACTGGAGCAGACGCATACGGAATCCCAAGAAAAGCTTCCACATCCCTCGGCAAGTTGTTCCCATGTGGGATCACGACTCCACGTAAACTCCCGTATGCAGTCTCCACGAGTCGAGTACTGTCCAATTTAAAATAAAATTGATTTGATTATATATTATTTCGATTTTAATGATTGATTGAAATGGTAAGATTGTGGACTAGTCATTTACCTGTACTTTGACTGTGGAAGACATGAATGGGGGAAAGAAAGGAAGAGGAGCACCCCCAAATTGAGACAAACTGGGAGCCAAGCATTGACAGCATTGGGAAGAGAAAGTCTAGACATTTCTCTGTTGAGCCCTGCAGCACCCGACTGCAGAGCAAAGTGGTTTGTGGTTCAATGTTCAATCGTCGTTGTGTCCGTTCGTCTCTTCTCTCAGAAAGCAAGGGAAGCACGTTGCATGAACCAGCAGCCACCGGATGAATCTTTCATTGTGACCATGCTCAGCTCCATAACTTCCGTTTTGAGGAGTCAAGAGAAGAAGATGATGTATCACTACTTTCACTACTTTCACTACTCCACTACTCTCCCAACACCACGACTCTCCCTTCCATTACACCGCCGGCTCCCTTACAATATTTACGCTCTCAAAATGCTCCCGTAACTTTCAAACTTATGGCTTATGGCCTCTTTTCCTCCTCAACCACTCACAACAACACACTTTATTGCACTCAAAAGTGGAGCACGACCAAGTAATAACTTGTGAGTGAACGCTGGATCAGAACCACTGCACTGGAGTTACTTTAATTGCAATTAGTAATTGGTAATTGGTGATTGTAGTTCAATTTGATCAACAACATATTTCCGGAATTAAGATGATGAGGATTGTATGAAATGGAATTTTCTCTTTTTCCAAGGCTGGAGGCACAAACAAACAGAAAGTAAGAGGAAGAGTGTGGTCACTTTGATTGTGTGGACTCTTTTCCTCTGTGTTCTTTCTTTCCCAAGGCTAGATTTGAAAGAAGGAATTGGCAACTTGTCCAATGAAATCAAATGATCGTTGGGGGGATTTGCGAAGCACGTCCATATTCCACTTTTCTTACTCGGCCTGGAGACTTGACTGTGTCCAAAAAAAGCCCGGTTTTAGGTCGTTTGACCTCCTTTTCCTTTCCCTATCTTCTTCTGACTTTTCCTGCCGTTGTGCGGCTCCTTTGGAATTTTCCGTCTCTTTGGGACTTACGGTTTCACTCGTGCTTCGCACTATATATATCCAAAAAAGGAAATTTCGGTTCGGTTCGGTGCGCCTTGTTTCCTTCTTTTCTCTTTTGTGATTCAACTTGACTCCTCGTCCCTCACTTTCCTTACGGCCTTTCACAAAACTTGCACCGCTCAAAAAAGGCTAAAACTTACAAGTTATGCTATCCCGTTAAATCTTTACGAATGGGCAGTTCACTTTTTCAAAAATCAAGATTTCAAGTGTATTCAAAATCCATTTTCTGTATGAATTTGTAGTCCGTGGATGGATAAACTCAACCTGAAATCAAACAAAATACAAAATTGTCATTTTTATGATCAAAATCAAGAACACATCGTTTTGATCCATTTTTTGAAAACAACATGAAGATGCGCAGAGATGCCAAGTGCCGGGTAGTAGAGAAATGGAGGAAAATGCATGGTTAAAAAGTTGGATGGTGGTGTGTGTGTATGTGTCCATTAGAGATTGTGCCAACTAGGACACACACATTTGCGCTTTTGTTGTTGCAATGTGCTGTACAAGGAGAAAAAAGTGAGTCACTCTTCGTTTTGGATCCCGAGGATAATAATAAGAAAAAGTGTTTCCTATAAAAATGATAAGAGATGAAGATATATACAAAAGGATATATTAGAAGATTCAGTTTTTGAGACGGCAAGCGTCATCACACATCACATGCATTTTTTTGAATACATTCTTCTCCAGTGTCTCTGGAATAATAGGCAAATGTACTCCTGGAAAATGTGGAGGAAAATCGTTAGAATTGTGTGTGTATGTGTGTGTGACAGTGGAATGTGCTGTGCTGGTTGAATGCATAGTTTAAGGGGCCAACTAGGGCGTGTTACATGGGAATTTTATGGTGAAGTGACTCGGACTGAGATTGAGGTGGCTCAGCCAGAAAAAAAGGAAAGTGAGAGTGAGAGAAAAAAGCGGGAAAGAGAGCTTTCTGAGAAATTGCACTTTTGCTCCGTGCCTTTTATATTATTCCTCTACCAAAAAAATTTGCATATGGCAATGGCCGCGAGAGTGAGAGTTGAAGTATTACTGCACTGACTCAAAAAATACCCGGGATTTTGAGTAGAAATTGCACTGAAGGAAAGCGAGCTCTTTATTTTACACTGTATAGGACACACCATGAAGGTATCTTTCGACTTTCGACAATTGGAACGGTCGTGAGGATGTGAAAAAAAAGAATTTCATGATAATGGGACTCAACGTGCAAAAATCGACCTGAAGGCCTCGGGAGTCGGCAGGCACTTGGACTCTCCTCCTCGTTCGTGTCACATCTCAAAAGCTCACCGACAGCATAAAAAGAAGCTTGGATATGCGATTTCGATGGGATGACGAGACAACGTGAAGACAAGACAGGAAACAGGCTTTCAGTCAAATTGAACCTATTCTCCCTAGCGGATACTATTTCCGTCTTTCCCCGACACTAATCTTTCCCTTGTCACAATTCAACGTATTGCTGAGTCCATTTTGAACATGGAGTTACTTTCTAAAACAATACACTACCTAGTCTCAATCCATGAGGGAATTCCCAATGTTAACGTCCAACTTCCCTTAAAAGGGCTCTTGGATCCCATTTTCGAAAATGTTGCAAAAAAAGCGCTCTCAAATACGCAATTTATTCGCAACATTCTTCTTCCACAAAACCGGTCCTTGGATAATGCTCCCGTTCCATTTGTTCCGGGCATTCTAATCCTTGTCACTTGTCAGGATTTGTCTGTCGTGTCCCTTTGAAAAGTGGACACAAGACAGTTTCCCACTTGCATCTCATTTGCAAGAACGGGGAATCTAGTCATGCATTCAATACAAGAAAAACCCGGGGACGAAAATCCGTTGGTAAAAAGGAAACATTTTGCAAGTTTTTCTTGATCTGCTAAGTCAAATGACAGACAGAACAGAAAGTAGGATTAAGAACATAGAAAGATTTCCTGAAGGAAACGAAAGTCTGGAACACAAAACAAAGATTTTTTCTTCAGGGATACATATTACACTCCGAAAATGGAATGCGGGTATAAGGACACAGAGCGAGTGTGCTTTGTGCGAAAGTCTGTCTTGTATGTTGCGTCGTGAGTGAGAAATAATGAATCAAGACAAATTGCAAAGTTTCGGTCCACTTTGTTAACAGTTTCTCTTTGCAGCAACTCCTTAACTACCCTAACTAAGTTTATAAGGTTATTGTGGCACAAGACAAGCGATAAATACAAGTGCTTTTACCATTATAACCATTTACAATAAAGAAGAAGCTGGAATTCCTTTCAGAATCCTCCAGCAGAGACAAATAAAGCTAAAAAAAACACACACACACACATTTTTTGTCATTTGCCACACAGACGCACAAACTGTCATGAAAAATGAAAGGAAGCTGGAACTATACTGGAACTCTGGAACTAAGTTTTGTTCCATTGCTCCTCTTCTACAATCCAAACATAAATCACAATCAGTAAACGTGTCATTTTAGTATTTTTGCCCACACAAGTCGTATCTCATTGGGATTTAATCACCACATCCCAAATCTTCCCAACAAAACTCGGCAACAATGTAACATCTCCTTTTGATATCAAAATCCTCTGTAGGTAGAAGAATCCAGCTCTTTTGGTCCAGTTTTCCAGAATTCTATTACTCCAGCAGATTTTTTTGTCCCTAGTGGCTCTTCACATTTTTGCGAATCTCTCAGGAAAAATATTGTTAGTACCTTTTCTTCCTTGTAGTAAATATTACGACAGTACCTTTTTCAATGTTGAGGATAATATTTATTGAAGGCTTCTCCAGGATTATTTGCTCTCATGGAGAAAAGGAATGAAAAAGGATCGCAAGGATCCGTCTTATGAGTTTATCCAACCGTTTGTCCAGCATTGTACGAATTGTACTCATGTCTTTTTTCCCTTAAGGTGACATTTGTGCACAATTCCATGGTCCTTATACACATATAGGCGAGTCCAAAGGTTTTGCACAAAGAGATTTTTGTGCACAAAAAAATTGCGACAGAAGAAAGTTTCAAAACGCATCAATGTCCAACGTTCGTTTGTGTACACTGGAAAGGAAACGCTTGGAAACGTCTCCAGGCTTGTTTTGCTGGAGACTCCAGGTATTGAGCTGTGTTCTGAATGAAAAATACCACGCATTGCATTGTTAGGATGGTTGGGAAGAAAGCACAAATCTTAAATCACACTTGGTTTAAGGAGACGAATAGGCAACCTGGGACAATCATGGACGATATAGAAATGTCTGTAATGTGAAAATATAGCTGAGGGCTACCAAAAAAAGAAGAAGAATAGCATTTTTCGATTCTTTGTGAATATAACCCTTGCACAAGCACCTTTTTTCATCTAAAAATTCCCGGGTTCCTAGGCCAATGCCAGGAGAAGAAGAAAAATCGGGGAAAAATGACGGTTTTCCTTTTGTGTCAGAGTAGAAAGAATATTGTTATGTTTGCGTTTTTTTTTGTGAAGAGGAAGAGGAGTTGTGAACTGATGCTAAAACTGTAAAAATCATGTCTTGTCAGGGGCAGGGAAGGCCGCGCTAAACCAATCGGAAGAAATGGGAATACTAGCATTTTTTCCAGTGTTCTCCTTCCGTCTGGAAGTGAAATCAAGTACGTCCACTTCACCCTGTCCAACTAAAATGCACTTGGTCCAGTCAAGTCAATTCAATCTTGAACAAGTAAAGAAATGAACGTTTTGTAGAAGCAGCTGTCATGTCCCTTTCATTCTTTCCTGGAGCTTATGAAGCTTTCTCCCTTTGACGTTCTCTCCAGTTCTCTCCAGTCACTTTCCAAACACTGCTTCCACTCAATTGCAAAACGTACAGGTCATGTGTAGGACGTCTTTCTCATTACGACACTTTCCATTACTTCAAAATGAAGAGATTACTTTGATTATACTGTCTTTTACTCCAGAATCTTTTTTTTCCTCTGTTCTGAACATTGTTCCCGGTTTACTGATTCTTTCGGGTTTTCACTTTCACATTTTTTTCATTCTTTTGATTACTGTTCTGTTCCAAAATCGGGAAACGGCTTTGATTGTACCAAAGAAACCCGTACGTTTACCTGGACAAAACATTTTTTGTTCTGTTTTTATCATTGTTTGTTTTGGTTCAATAGGTTTTCTTTTCCATGATCCTTTTCTTTCTCCAGGTTTTTTGTGTGCGCTGTGTGTAAGGGAGAGTTATTTGTGTACTTTGAGAAAGTAAACATACATGGGGAAAGTGTACAAAAGTAGGCTTGCACACTCGACAAAAAAACATTTCCGTTGCCTTTTCTATTCTCCAAACGTCGAAAAACCTCAGGTAACGGAGTACATTTTTCATACATTGGAACCCGGATTCTCATTCCTCACTCGAATGAATCAGAGTTTTGTCCAGTGTGTGTAAAAAGTGGGTTATCCAACAGCAAATATTTGCAGAAAAGCGTACTTTTAATATTATAGTTGATAGTTGATAGATTCCTAATTAGAAACTGTCTACAATGGAGAATGGAGATTGAATTATTGGGACTGCTGCTCAGAGATGGAGATTTAAAAGTAGAAAATTGGGAAGAGGCGAAGAGGCCATTAATCGGGGAAGACTTTGGACAAGCGTGAATGGGGAAAGAAGACAAGATATGAGACGTAATAGTTTTCCATTTAGAGAATGATAGAAAGTGGGAATTGTGAGGACAGAGAGGAGCACGGTTGGATGCTTGGATTCACACTTCCGCGAACGTCCAAGCGGCTTTCGCAACTAATTAAAAACAAAAACAATCCTTCACAATGGAAAAGCCTTGGGAGGGGGCCCCTAATCCGTATCCAAGTCGTAGTTTATATGCTCGTCCCCATTCCGAAGGATTTTTCCGTCTCACAGTAGTGCAACTAATGAAATCAAGACGTCTCTTTGCGCCCAAATGGCTCTTTCCGTCTGTTTCTCGCCCAACCAGAAGAGAAAAAGACTTTTTCTTATTTTTTTCTCTTGGATCCTCCAGTTGGGCTAAGAAAGCGTCTTTTACTTGGACATGTGTACAACCAAACAACGGGCACTTCTCCCGCTTGTCAGCGCCCAAGATGGATTCCCTATAGTTAAATGCACACAAAACGACTTTGTTGTTTCACTTCGTTCCTTTACTTTTCCCCGTCTCTTTCTCATGGTGGGATTTTCATCAGGTTCTCTTCGTTACGGTAATGCTTTTTCCCCTTTTGTACTCAATTGACCCGGTGCAGATTGTCTTCTGAGACTGACTGAGTCATGGCATGATTTTCACTATCAAAAAAATACGTTTTCACATGTTTTGCTCTGTACTTTAGAGTTTCGAAAGAACCGGGAGAAAACTACATTTGTTCTCCCATTCCGATACATAGTAAACACATGTGTAGGGGATAAAAAAAAGTGTGTCAGTCTGTCGGTCCGGAGCCCGAAGGAAAAGGCGGGATAGCAACTTCCATTGCATCCTTGAATGAACCTTATAGCCCCATGGCCTATAGCACATCTCTTTTTGCTGGCGCAAGAGAAAAAAATGCTTCGTCTGTGAAAGTTGTACAGGGAAAAGTCTCATGTCTGATGTGTTGGACGCGATACAACGAGACATAAATTACCCCTCTTCAGGTACTTTTAACTTTTTTTGAGGAGAAATAAACTCGTGTGCTGATCCTGACTCAAGTTCCATTGCCTTCACAACTCACACAGCCCAAAAAGGCATCAAATCCTCGTCCGGGTAATAAAACGAGGGAAATTTACTGTCAAACATCAAGCACCACATCAAAAGCCCGTTGAGTCTTGGGGAAAACGTCAGCTCGAGTCAAAAGGCGCACTAACTTGTTCATTGCTCCTCGTCTCCTTGTCCTCGTCATGTCATGTACTTATACAGCTTTCTTTTTCCTCTCCTTTCACTCTCTGTACCCTTAGCCTTATACCCGCTTGTTTCAAAGATTGTAATAAGACACAAAAATACAGAAGAAGAATCATAATACTAATCTTGAATTTTGTGAATTATATCAAAAAGAAATCTGGAAAGTCCCCATCTGAGCAAAATTGCGTATTCCAGTGTAATAAACACAAATTCTTCTCCAGCTTACACAAACAGCCCTTTGTCATATGAGCAAAACTTGAGCATTAGGGAACAAAAGAAACTTGAAATCACACAAAGTATAACGAGGCTCTTCAACTAAGTCCCGTCCAATTGCATCTACGTGACCAATAAAATTGTAAGGGAATGGCAAAAAGAGGAATTCCATTTTGAAGTCTTCCTTTTTCCTCGCTTGGATTTTCTGGAGCATGGCGAAGCAGCTCGAAATTCGGATATTTGTATCCTACTTTTCCCTTGGACAAGGTAATACTAATTTTACCCGGGGAAAAAACCGCACTTAATCCCTTCCACAATTTGTTCATTTTGACAAGCAAAATCTGGGGGTTTTTTTAATAGGTAGTATAGTTGTGCTTATCATTTATTTATTAAGGATATCTTAATTCAAAGTGTTACTCCTATTTTGAAGATTATGGTTTTGACTGGGGGAACACAAAAGGAGGATCTGGGTGAAAGGATGGTGAAATACGTCGTTGTCATAAAAAGGAACAAGAGGAGAAAGGAGAAAGAACAAGACGAAGAAGGGATGTTGAAGTCAGCTTTTGCTTTCATGGCGTATTAGTCAAGGAACACCGTGGACGACGTGGTGTTCTTCGTCGTCATGGGTCGTGTCGTCGTCGTGGAAAGACGAATGCATTTTGTGAACTTTATGCGTTTCTCCTTCAAAAGACTTTTCTCTGGTGTAAGTGGGAGAGGAGAAAAGACAAGCTTTGAAATTCCTCGTTGTTGTTGTCTTTACACTCATAAATGGAGAAGACGAGGTTGTAAAAACTTGGTCTCTGTCTCTATCTTTCCTTATAATTCCTTACATATTTTGATATATGCATATAGTCATATAGTCGAAGATGACACGAAACAAGATGACTTGGATGTTGGCTTTTACAACTTAAACTGTGAAGAAGCACGTCGGACGTGGGAGGATGCAAAGGAATTTGCATTCTCTTTTCTTTTTTTGGAAACTAGACGTAAAACCCGAACCTAAAGAAACATTTTTTGATAAAATATGACAGCAAAGCTAAAGTCAAAACCAAAAAGTTTTTGCAAGTTTTAGCAGTACAGACCGAAACAGAAACTTGGAGAGTCAGTCGTACAGACACGTTTTTGCATTCCAGTATCGTATTTGTATTAGCACATTTTCGTCAGCTGACGACATCATATCATTTTTTGCGGTTTTATGGGAAATCCCGTTTTTGAATATCGTCTTCTTTTATCGGAACAGGTTGAAAGCCAAGCTCTTTTCAAAAAATACTAGGAAACACAAAAAGGTGTCGAAAACACAGCCCAATTTACATGACAGGTCGCTTTGGATTCAAATTTCTTGAGAAACTTTCTCCCTTGTACGAGACCCGTTTTCCCTAGATTTGTGCCAGTCAAGTGTCTCATCACTTCTCATGGCGCCATTTGCTCCGACGGCATCCGGGAGCAGGAGCAGTCAATAATAATTTTGCATGTGAGCCGACTTTTCAGATTTCCAGGACCACCGCCACCGTTTGCAAAAGATGACAGTGACAACGTTCCTCCCAGTCACTCTCTGGACACTTCCGAGGACAAAATGACACAGGAATGAAATCTCAGTGAAATCCTCCATAATAAAATCTCATGCGAGTCCTTTCTTAAAACTCCTAATCTTTTACGTACGACGGAAGAAAACGGATGCTAAAGAAAATGTCGTCCCTTTTCCATTTTCTCTATTTGTTTTCAAAGAATCCGACTCTTGAAGCTTGTGTTTGTAGACGGGAGAGCACTTGATGCAAAAACTTTTCAAAATCCTCAGTTCCAGCTGGCAAGGAAAATTTGAAGTGATTTAGAAAACGACTGGTCTCGTCGGTCCCAAAAATTCAAAAACTTTTGTGCAGCCATTTCGCAAAAAGTGATAAAGTACATTATATTATAAGGTTAGTACGTTTCCCTTAATGTGGATTTTCTGCAGATTCGGATTCAATAGGAAGATTGCATTTTTATACTTGGAAAGTGCATCTCTGACGAGATTCTTGAGAGATGTTTGGATTAATAAAAATTTCCCGTGCAAGTGGAGATTTGAAAATAAAGTGAATTTTTAATGATTTCGTTCTGTGTGCGGGGCAGTGAAGGAAACGAGTCAAAATTCAAAAGTATTGTTCCCGCAGACGAAAGGAGACAATGGACAGAAAACATATGTGGTCCCTTTTTTTGTACTCGGCATGTAGTTTTTGAAAAAAAACCCACTGGAAAATGTATTCGAGCGACGGGAGAAGAGCTAAATGTGATGTTGTGTGATGCTCAGTTTGGATGATGTGATGGGACGTGATGTGCCCCGAGCTCCCGCGGGTATTTCCCGTACTTTCTTCCATTTTTTTTCTTCCACTTTCTTTTCCAGAGTTGCAAGTCTTATACTAATACAAGAAGTGTCTTTTCCCATCTCTTATTTCTAGTCTGGAAATTCTGGAGAAAAAGGGACGGAAAGCAATGCCTTCGAGACCCACACACAGAACACACTCAAAAGGAAAGAAAAAGGCGCAAGAGTGTGTTCCGTCAAATTACAAAATTTCCCTTCTCTGTTTCTGTCTCACAATTCCTTTCTTCTCATTTTCTTCACATAGTTTTCATCGTTATGTTGTCGTTATCCATTTCCCAGACTTTTCTCCAACTCATACACTTTTCTAAAAAATATGAATATGTCTGCGACTGTGAAATGTCGTTTGTACCTTTAAAAAAACACAAAGGACGTGGTTTTTATAACCGCGTCATCATTTTGTCTCCAAAAATTCTCTTTCATTCTAATTTTTGTGGAGGCTTTGAAAGTTGAAAAAAATGCAAAAACTTTTTGTGTTGTACTTTCTTTCAGATTTTCTCTCTCCAAATACGATTCTGCGCTCAAAAGTCTCCTAATGATCCCACGATGTGCAAAAATTAAAGCTATACATTCAAAAATTGTTCACACGACCGTCATAATCTCGTTTTCCTCCTTATCTCCTTGAAATAACGAAAGTTTAGTCATTCATAATAATGTGGTAAAAATTCTACATTTGTTTCTAATGGTTCGTAATTTTCAAAAGGAGCAGCAGTAAATGACCAAGTTTTAGGAAATGTGTGCAATTTCTCACAAATTATGTGTCTCAGTCAGTCTCAAGTCTCAAAGCTCATGTTTAAATTGCCTGTAACGGTCCGTTCCATTTGTCTCCCGCACGCGGGTTTCTTTCGGTTCCCAACCCGAGTTTCCAAAAGACAAAAACAGGAAGAAAAAAAGCAAAGGTGAACAAGTTGAAGTTGAGAGGACGCACTTTAGAAATGACAAGGGGAAATAGAGTTAGGGAAACTGAAACAGATACACCCGAAGAGAGACCTGACTCACGCACATCCGTTTACTATCGAGTCGATAAGTCGACACTATTTTTTCTTTTCCTTTCGGTCACTCGTTTCCTCTGGCACACGCTTTCTTATCTTTTATCGTGAGAACGTTTCCAAGTCAAGCTTTTTCGCAAAAAAGCAAGTTGTGTCACGAGACGACACGAACGAATTCCAAAATACACCATTGACACACTTTCCAACGCACACTTAAGGGTGGCAGTAGACAACTTTAAAGCAGTGCGGGTTTGAGTAGCTTTTTCACCCGATACTTATCAAAGGAACCGGAATTCCATGCTCTAACAGAAAATCGGGCTCCAAGTTCTTAGCTCTGTGAAACTTTTTTCTCAACGAAAAAGCAACCGATCCGATTTCCATGTCATGTGACCCGTGTTTTTTTTGAAAGGATACAGGTTGGTTGTTGGTTCGATGCGTCGTTATCTGAGGACTGTCCACTTTTGTAAGGATAGTTACGTAGAGTTGAATTGTCATTGTTTCGAAATGTCAAGTGCAGTTGGACCACGGTTTTGTGACGTCCATCACCGAATCCGGGAGCGTGCAAATTAACAGTTGTTAGTACGTTGTTAAGATGTGGAGGGGACAAATGGGAAAAATCTGATTTTGACATTTTGATGGTGAGAATACAAAAGGAAATGAAAAGTGATGACTCGTTGACAAGAGACAACAAAAACAAGCAGTACAAGACTTGTAATGAAGTTTTTCTGTGAAAGTTACAGACTCGACTATAATAGAATAGATTTTTAGCGGGTATATTCGGAGTATAGGGAATAGTAGCTATACAAGTTAGACTCCAGTGTTAAACGTGAGGATGAGCGACCTAGAGAAAATGTCCCGCAACGTTGGCGCATTTTGGTAATTTTTTGCAGCTGCCGGGTATTTGCCCTTTTTCTCTCACTGAATGGATTCCTTTGTGACATCTTCAACCATTTCGGGCGGCTTCCTTCCTCATGTCATATCTCCTACGTTTTTCACATCTCCTTTCCTTCGGACTTTGAAACGCTCCAACTCCTTCCACTTCTCCCTAAACTAAACTAAACTATACACTACGTCTGCTTTCTCTTTTTTTCTCCGTCTGCTACCTCCAGACACACTTTAGCGTCCTCAAGGACCCTTCTCCTCCGTTTTTCCTTAGTGGCACATCCACATCCACAAAGCTTGCGTTTTCCAAGAGTCCATGTCAGTTTTATGCATATCACTCCTAAAACTGAATGTCTCGTCCTCCTCCTTCAATCGATAGACAAAGTTGCTCAATTTTAAACTCTTGCGTACATAACACTACACTTTCTCATTTGTCAAAAAATGGAGACACACTGCTTTTCCTTTTGTCTCACCTCACAAGTCAGAGACGGACAAAAAAATTAATGTTCTCTCCAGACGGCAATTAACAAAGTCTTTCATTTTCACACAAGAACAAAAAACAAGCTTGCTTTTGTTTTGTTGAAACAACCCGTGAAAATTCCATGGAATTTTCTATTCAAAATTGAATCTAATTCAAATGCACACATGCGCTGGGTTTCCCTCAAAACAAAAACCCAAACAATGCCATGAACATTTTTGGCTATAACTATAAAAACGGTAACGATGTTATTCGAAATTTTGAAAACATTCAAACATTGTTCGATAGTGCAAATCCTCGTTCAGAATGACTAGCCCCGTTATAAGGGAAAATGTTGGTATAGAAAAAGGAGTGTATGAAAATCTAATGCGTCTCATGTGGAAATGTGGGAAGTGGCTGGATAATGGTTGCGTGAAAATGCACATAAACAAAAGAGCCATTGGACTGGAAAGGCTCATGGAGAAAGTTTTTGTGTCGGAGACAGCGTCTGATGGCCACAGGATATCACGTTTTGTTTTATTAATATTTGACGGCTTTTGTGTGAGTTCCCCGTCTGTTGGTCTCTCGAAACATGCCGGAAGCAAATCATGAGAAAGTACATTCAAACCCACAAAAAGAGACCCTTCTGGATACAATCAAGAGCCTTCATCTTCATGCAAACGACTCGCCCTCCACGATTCCGCTCAACCATCAACTCTGGAACGGTTCAATAATTTGGAAAAATTCTCAAGGACCGAACATTCAAAAAAATATGACATCCTCTTCAAATTTTCCAACGTATTTTAATACAAATACTTCACATTATGAATGAAAAGTCCTTTATTCACACAAGGACGTCAACGAGCGCTACAACTTACAACATATCACAATGTTGAGTTCCTCATTCAAATTCGGGTATGAAAGTTACCTTTGACCTCTCGACACTGGAGACACAAGAAGAGTGTTCATAAAACATGTGTGCCTTGAAGAATAACGTTATTAATTGAATTAGAGGGAAGACTTATGAGGAAAAGAGAAAGAGAGAGTCTTCATTCAACTACTCGTCAACTCTTCAACTTTTGGTTGTGTGTAGGGTACGCAACTCGTTTCATGAGAAGAGAAAGAGGAATAAGGCCAGAAGCTACTCATGGTATTATACTAAAACAGACACTTGTGTAACCTTTGAACGTTGGACAATTTGCATTCATCATCGTCATCAACATGCTTTTCCTCTGTTCCAGCAGCTCCACGCGAAACTTCTCTGGAAATGTACGGTTTTGGCGAGATCTGCTCCGTCTCTCATGTCATGTTTTAATTAACTAACAGACAAACTCGAGTTTGGGACGTGAGGCCAAATCGCTTCCCGTGCCTCAAATAATGACAGCAAAATGTTGTGTAATTATCCTTCGTAATTACCGAATTTGCAATGGAAATGTGGGATAATAATCGAATTAGTCTTCAAAAAATGTAGCTTTTTAACTAAAATAAGAAAAATCCGAAATCTGAATTTTTGACATGCGGGAATGTGAAAATATATATTAATGATTGGAATAAATTAAGGGACATGGTTTTTTTGCTCGTTTGGAAGTGAAACTCGGGGCGATGTGAAAGGTAGTAGAAAGTTGAAGGTACTAATGAAATCAAGTTGTAAAGCGCTGATGCAGTTTTCATAATGAAGGGAGAAGAAGCTTAAAACTCAAAAAGTTACAAGTTTTTGGACTCCGGGAGCGACGAGAGATGGAAAAGTTTGAGGAGTGAAAGTGACCTAATTCCTATTAGTGAGGAACGTGTAGTAAATTGTGAGATCATGTATTTTGCAGCGACAGCTTTTTTTTCGAATTTTCTAAGCTTTTCATGATCCAAAGACGCTTTAGCCCTTTTTCTTGCACGACCCCGTTTTTTTTTGCATTGTAATTTAAATAGTAAAGAGGAGTTCACACACAGGGAAAGAAAAGTGAGGATGAGAAAAGCTGTATGTTATTAAGAGACAGAGGCTTTGGCACAGAAGCGATGGTTAAACTGCTAATGCAAATTGCCCTTGGGAAATTGATTACAAGCGCTCGCCGGTCTCTTTTGTAAAGAATTTGGAATTTTGCACATGTCGACACAAAAAAGCCTTGAAAAGAGAGGAGAAAAATCCATGAGAAGAAAATGTAGAGAAGAAGTCACTCTCATGAAGGTTTCCTACGGAAAGCACACAACCAGATCGTATATCATGTCGAGTGCTAGCCATAATTGAATTTTATTGGTGCTGACGAAGCAAATCCTTAATTTACGCACAAAGTCCTACCGAATTTTTCTTTTTCCTAGTGAAAATTTATTTGAATTCAAAATTGAGAATTTTCTCTCTCAAACCTTCTTCTCTCCGTAATGTAAATACACAACTGAGGAAAACACAAGAAACGTTCGCTTCTCCTCACACTCTCCAATTCCCATGCATATTTCCAGCTTTTTATCCAGTACAAGTTCCACGCCGTTTTTAAAAAAATAATAATACATAAACAGATTGTACACAATTCTTTATGTAATAGTTACGTTATTCATTCTTCCACATTTCTTATTATGCTTCAGGAAGTTTAAAATTCAAGGTTTGACTGCAACTGCGGACGCTGCATTGTGATATTTTGAACCAAATCTTGGAAATGAAGTGGTGAAAACTAGGGAAAGCAAAATGACAAAAGACTGCAAGTCAAAAGTGTGTCTGGGAAATCGGATTAAATTCAGTTGTGAACAAGGAAAATAGATCAGACTCATTATGCACGCTGAGCCGTCGGATACTGACGGGAGGAAGGAAGCATGAAGACGCTTTCCAAGACGTACATTTACTCACAAAACCCGCATTAAAGGACAACGACGACAAGTCCAAAAACTTCTCGTTTTATACTTGGAATAAGGAGAGAGAAAGAAGATTCATCGTAAAAGCAAGCACAGGCTGGCGCCGTGCCGAAGAAGATGCAAACGCCATGTGCTCATTTGCTACGCCTTTTCATCCTCCAGCTAGAATTGGATGCTATTATTTAACTCTCCTGACGTGTATACATCTTCAAATTGAATCAATCCTCTGAGAAAGAGATCTTTAAATGACCCAAAAGATAAGATGGATCACACTTTCTTAAATATAAAATCATTCTTCTTCGTTTCCCACCATTTTTTTTGTTCTAAATGGCCCAACTTTTTGAAATTAAAAAGACGGAAGAGGAAAACGTATGAAGAATTACATAAAAGCTCATTTTATATCGTTTTCATTTCTTTCTAGAATCGAAGAAGGTTATGGTTGGTGACAATGAGAATTAGCTGGAGGAAAACAAGCGTAATGTCGCCGTTACGCGCTCCAAAGCACACACAGCCATAAAAGTCATTTCAAACCCGGAGTCTCTCTGGTTCGTATAGCGCCCGGGTTTTTTTTTGTTCACTGCATTCCTTAGAAATGTCTGTCCTCCTTGTTGTTGCAGCTGCCCGGGTCATCTTCAGAAAAAATTATCAAGGGGTTTTCAAGAGTTCAAAACTGTACGTACTAAAGACCTTTTTAAACTCTGTCTGGCACATATGCCTTACACGTCGGGGGGAATAGGACAATAAAAGGCTTATATGGGGAAAGCAAATAAGAAAAGAGAATGGAAGCCAGAGAAAAACTCTTTTTTGGTTGAGTAAAACGAGAAAGAAAGAGGAAAGTAGTTTTCTTCGGGTCCATACCCCCGGAGAGAGTCTCTCCTTAATTTTATGGGAGCATCTCGTACAAGAAGAGAAAACAGTCGAGTGCAGAGGAACAAGTAAAGAAAAAGAAGAAAGAAATTATGTTTTACGGGTTTGGGATGAGAAAACCTCAGCTTAATTACAAACTATGCTTTTCCTTCCTTCCCTCCAAAAAAAAGTATTACGAAATGTTCAATGGAAAAGGCACCGTGCGTAAAAAATTATAATTACACTTTCCTAAGCTTCCCTTTGCTCTTCTCTCTTGTATTTTAGCACAAAACTGCGAATTTTCATTCTGTGTGAGCGGAACGCCAAAAATAGTTTTCTCTTTTGGATGAGCAGGTTTTGTTTTATTTTAGAATTTCTTTAAATTCCCAAGTTTGTGGTTTTGCTTTTAGAAATTAATCATCGAACTGGAATCTCAATGGAATTAAGTTCCAGAGAAATGGAAAGAGAATCCCGGAGGAAAAAGGTTGGAAGAGCGCGTGAGGTCTGATTGTGATTACCTTTCAACGAGGCTTCTGAATGAGTTGGGCTTTCACCCAATTTGCTCACACTTCACCTTTTCTCCAGACTCATAAGCCTGCTTTAAGAGTCATGAGAATCGTTTAATCCAGAAAGCATTACACGCAATGGTTGCGTTTCCCTCAAAATGCTTCCTCCTCCTGCTTCCTCCTCTCATGTGCGGTCACAAAAACTGAAGTTTCAAATGCTTAACATAGCAAGTCATCTCGACTTGATGTGAATTTCCTCTCGTAACGTCTCCTTCCATTATATCATCCTTTTTCTCAAGAGTCACTCCAAAACACGCAAAGAACTTCAAAGGGTAATAATCATCTTTGCAATTTTCTTCTTCCTGTCGACACTCTCTCACTTTCTCCTCAACCCCAACCTCAATCTGATTTCCTTTGTACGTCACCCCGTTCAAAATTCAATTTCCAAACTGAATATTGATCAAATTCAAATTGTAATCGTTACTTTGAATATGAAATTCGTTTCCGACACTTCATAACCCTGTAAACGTTCCCACTGTACCAGCATCCCAAAACATTTTCCCCGTCTTTTCTCTTCCCAAATCGGTTTTTTAAACTTTTCGAAACGTATCTGAGTGAGTTGAGGTCTTAAAAAAATGACCAAAGTTGAAAGAGAGAAAGTCTCCTTGAAATTTTCTGTTGGTGAATAACGACGTAATGAGTAAAGGAAGACGGTAATAGGCTCATGAACCTGAGAGATCCTTTTTTTGAGAGAAAAATCGAGTTGTGCACACAACCGTGGAGGAAAAAAAATCCGTAAGAAGACGTTTGAGTGAGTATTTATGACATGACTACTCCACGTTTCCACTCATTCCCAAAGTGTGTGTGCAACCTACTTTTTCGGATCGGTTTTTGTGGTTAGTGGCAGGTTAGTGGTTAGTTTTTTTTGGAATGTCCAAAAAATACGGGACAACGGGGGGAAAAGGTTCCAAATTTATTTTACCGTTTGATTTCAACTTGAACAAGTCGTAAATACGCTTAAAACGGGCTTCTTTATTTGAGATAAACGCTTGAGAGTGAGAATATGCATGGAGAAATACCCCAATTGCCAAAATATAGAAAGGGAAAAAAAGTTTCAAAAAAATTTATTGTCCTTTTTCTGTTCATAAAAAAATCCAAAACTTTACGTGTGAAATACTTTACGAGGGAAGTTGTGAACGTTCATTACGTCATAAGTGGTTTTGACAATATGGCTTCTGGAAGAAAATCTCACATCGGATCTTAACGTCTTCGTTTAGTCGGGATTTTCAAGTCTCCCTAAGACACAAGTGTGGGATTTCTAGTTTAATGAATGATCTTCGTTCAACTGAAACAGTCCCGGCTCCTGATCCTTGGAAAGATGTTTTCAGACCTTAAAACGGGTTTGGAAAAAGGAAATGCTAGTGTAATTTATGGAATTGCGTAATGGACAGACACAAATGCAGCCTTCTGCTTGCATCATGCAGAGTACCCGTTCTTTAAGACAAGTCCATGAGTCCTTAGTGAAATGTTTGCGGTGACTAGACACATAGACAGGGTTTTTAGCAGTGAGATCATATGTACAAGTCATGATGTGTTCAGCAGGAGTCAGTGGCTTGGTTTGTATCTACTTGTGTGAGTCCTTTATAGTATTCTACTGTAACTCTTTGAAAAGCACACAAAGGAGATCTGCATCATGGCTATTACGAGCATCCAAGGACCAACAGCTCCGAATCGGGAGGAGCGGGAGACTTCGCCACCAGTCGATTTCTCCTTCCTCATGGACCTGGCTTGCTTTTGTGAAGGTCTCCTCCGCCGTCGCGGCTACATGAACAACTTAGTGTATGAGAGTAGTCCTAGTCGCTATTCCCGTCTTGAATAGAACCAGCTGAAAACCTTTTACTACTCCGCCTACGCCTAAAACCTTTTATACAAGTCTAAAAACACATCTGAAGCAAACTGTACATGTATTAAACAGTCGGAGAAAGTCCGTGTACGCAACTACACATAAATCAAGTCGAGTCTCGTGTAATAGCCCTTATATAAAGCCTTCCACACGCTAAGAACCCTTATAAAACCTAACATCGTATAGTGCGGACTGGATCCGAGATGAAAGCACGTGCAGGATTCAAAAACCTCCTTTATATACTAGTACAAAGCACAAACCCAAAAGTCAAGAAACACGACAACAAAGACTTAAGCCTTAACAAGAAGATCTGACATTTTCCACTGTTGCTGTTCTGCGTTGTCCATATAAGGACACAAAATGTGAAATGACACCGTTTGAAATGCGACATCAAAATCCCCACCCACGTTTGTTTCGTCCTTTTCCATTTTCCATGGGGGAACGTTAATGTTTGAGCCTGGAAAGTTCCCGATTTCCGTGCGAATTATGTACATACCAAAAAGCGGGAAGGGAAAGTTTAAAGACAGAGCTTAAAGTTTTAGGTGGACACTGGGGTTTTGAGTAAACAAGCTTTGGTTAAGATTATGTCTGAGAAGATGTGGAAAGTGAAAGTGCTCAAGAAATGCAGCGGGAATGCAATGTCGGGTTCGAAATGAGAGAAACGGATGGAATTATGGTGACATTCACGGTTTTCCTCTCAACTACCTTTCGCAACAGCCAAACACGCGGTCTCTGGCCTCTGGTTTATGTTTATGTGTTTATAGGACTCTTGTATCCGATTGTCATTTTGTTACGTTTAAGAATAGTACCCAAAGACACAAGGAAAGGGGGAAAATAAAGATTCAATGGGAAGTGCAGAGGCACGCGTGGATTTGACGGTTTGAGGTCACACTTTTACCATACCGGGTTTTGCGACTGGAACCAAAAACTGGGATACACTGAAGCCACATGCCAAACACGAGTCTCGCCACTTCAAGTACACAAGTTGTACTTTGTACAGCTATTTTCCCCTGTTCTTGTTATTGTTTCCGGGTGCGGTTTTTGTTTTTTGAAGAGTAAAGATCATGAAACACGATTTTGTCTTTTTTTTGAAAAGGAGTACGAAACAAAGGAAAAGTGGTTTTAGAGACTGGGAAATATGGATGTGCAAGTGTATTGTTTTACCTGTAGGCCATTAATTACAGGAACTTTGGGAGGGAAAACACTGCTTTTGAACTTGGACTTAGGATTGGGGATGTGCACTGCTGGTTTCCATTTCCAAACCAAAGAGATCAAAGGTGGTGGATTTTAATAAGAGTTTCCCGTGGTCTACGCTTCATTACCTTGTGTCCATGAGTTTTTTGATGTTTCATTTCAAAGTGTCCTGTTCAACAAAGGAAAAAGCCATGTACGCAACAGATGATGTCGAAGGCTCCAAAGTCTTGAGGGCGTATCACTTGAGCTTTTGTCAAAAAGAGGAGACTGACGCGAAAATCGAAATGGATCCTCTCAAATCCGCATCGCAAAAAAAACAATCGCAAAATCCATTTCAAGATCTGTCGCCGCGAGGGGTTTGAAATGTCAAAAAGCTCCAGTTCAAACAAAACGAAGGAACTAATAACACACGGACACGACATTCATTTTGGAAAAATAAATATTTAGAATTTCAAAATTATAAAAAAAACTTGGATTTAGAATGTAAGATTCTAAGATATTCTAAGATTTATAGGCATAATAGGGTATTGGAATATTGAAAAAGAACAAAGGAAAGTATTATTTATTTGAGAGTGAGAGAGAGATTGATTTTTTTGAGTTGGCTTCGCTATTTGACTATTTGTTGGTGTCGAAATGAAAAATCCGAAAAAGGAAGACTTTTGCTAACGGGAGTCATTGGGACAAGAGGAACGTTTATTGGGAATTCAACGGGCGGAAAATTGTAGTGCGGACTAGGGAAGACGAGCTGTTTGTGGTTCTTTTTCTCTCCTCGTAGCAATTGCATTTAGGCATTTATAGTCTGTAATCGCCATTCTTTGTCCTATGGAAATCAATTATTTAAATCCCAGTTTCGTCAGGCGTCCGTTTCTCCTTTGCGAGAACAAGGGAAAGTCAGGAAAGAAGTGAATAACTCTTTGTCTTTACATTTTAGCTTTTGTTCTAACTGCTGAGTGCTCACCCATTGCCTTCCTATGTCCCTATATCCTATCCGTATCCTAACATATAGGCCTTGTAGGTCTTATAGTCTTCAAATCCGTGGGAACACTACTGTGCTAGTTTGCATTGGCCTCATTACATGGGAAATGACGGCAGCCATTTTCTATCTTTCCGTCCTTGCCTTAAATTCTCAATGCTCTCAAAAAGCTCCCACGCTCCTCAGAGCAGACGGAAGTGCAAACAATCTCCAGTCCACGCCGGCACCAAAGGTCTATTAGTCTCTATTTGCACAATGGAGCAGTGAACAGTGAAGGAGCCTGCAAACAATCCCTTCCGACATGGACACCCAGGCACTCCATTCTCAAATTGTCTCTATGTTAATAAGGAGCAAGTCCCTTTCTGAAGACTCTCATCCCGCCCTATAATTGGCACCTTATCGAAATTGATACTCTAGCGTTTGTTGTCTGCTGAAACTCCAGAGTCAGGAGTCAATATGGTATAGAATGCTTCATTATGTGAGTCTAATGAACCGGATGAAACTGATTTCATTCCTGATGTTCCCAAGCACTTTCCCAAGCTTATCTCGGACTCTTAAGTGCGCAATCCATGAACTGTGTCATTTGCTATCAGTCCTGAGTCCTGAGTCTTTTCTACTTACTTCCTCCTTTTTCGTTTGTTGTACAGAAGCTTTAAGTCCTTTTAAGCTTTATGTATACAGGAAGCTAAGAGCAATGCACTAAGAAACAAGAAAAAGGAACCAAGAGAAAGAGAGCAAAGATAAGAATCCGAATCCTGGAAACTGCTCCGGGCATCCTTCAAAATGCTTATCTGGTAAACAACCGTGTTACTCTTCCACTCTTGTGCACTTTGGAATTCCAAGTAAACTACCGACTTGTAATTTTCAACTCGGAATGTTGTTTCGACGCTACAACAGGGAATGTCATCCAAACATCAAACCAAAAACTAATAAAGCTAAGATTCTAATGGGACTCGTTGAGAGAATGTATGATTTTCATTGACTCTGGAGACAAAACTCATCTCGTCACCAACCTCACGTTAATTACTGGAACGAGACAAGTCTCGTGGAAAATTATAACTTGTAATTAGTAATCACTCCTTAGCTTCCAGGAATACATTTTAGTTTAGAGTTTATAGATATAGAGGTTTTTCTTTTTTGAGTTAGTCGACAGAGGCAAAGTCAACGTCAACGGTAAGGTAAAGTCAAAGTCAATAATAATAATTAAATAATTATATGAAAAAATGGATAAATTCAGTATTCACAAGCCCTTCTGCTTCATTTAACGGAACAACCTATAGAAAAGAATTATTTTTTCAAAGAAATTATACGATTTCAAAAATTAAAATTCGGTTTCCCAACCATACAAAACGAACTTGCGCAGATTATGCATCAATGCATCATGCACGGATCCGAATCCAAATTGGAGCACGTACATAGGTAAGAGGACACGTTTGCAACCTCAAAGTAAGTATTTTGCAACATTTGGTCATAATTTAGGAAAAGGAAGCGAGAGAGAGAGCGCGAGTTTGTGTGCAGTTCATTGCACATTACATGGAAATCCCATGAGATTCAGTGTGCGATAAGTCTCAACTTAATTTATGCCATGTCGCCCAAAAACCTAAATTATGTCCTTGTAATAGATCTCAGCTATGTTAATTAAAGCTGTATTAAGCAGAACATAATTGATAACAAATAGGCTAGTGTGGCAGGAGAGGACTCCAAAATGCAAATAATGGGATTTCAGCTCCAAAATCATCCCATCCTCTGACATACTTTCCCCGAATGGAATGTCTTTATGTCCCATCGTTCCTCAACCAGGTAAATGTACACAATTAATGGGACAGACAAGACAATTTACAAATATTACCACCAAATGTATGCGCTTTTCAATTAATTTTCCAGAGATAAAGTCGTTCTGTGATGTTCGAATCATTTTGTACCCGAATTCCACAGTCTTAAGACCGCTGGCTTAGGACTCCTTCGTCCGTGTTTCCAGTCTTGGTTACCACAAAAATGTCCAGGTTTATTCAGTACATTACATTCACAGAGGCTTGCCCGGAGGCAAAAAAGCGGGTATCAACTTTTATAATATATTTTATACAAAAAAAGTGGGACAACCCGTCGTCATTGGTCGTTTGAGTTGCCCGTCGTCGGCGTCGTCATCCGTAGCCTGGACAAGTTGCCCGTGCATAATCATGACGATATTAGACGTAGAAAAGACCGTATCCAGCTATCATGAGACCACATCATGTTCTCGTATGGTAAATGATCCTCATATTTCACGGAAAGAAACGGGGATAAAAAACCAAAACTTTTGCTAAAGACTTTTTAAAAAACTTCTCTCTCGTTGAAAGTTATATATTTTGTTAGTATATTTTATTTTTGTGTCCATTCCCAACATTTTTATCCAGTTTTGCTTTTTTTTCAAAAGATACTGGAAAGAGGAAGCTGTTTTGATGTAGGGAATATTTTTGTAGGAATTGCCTTGTGAGACACATTCCAAACATGAAAATATTGAAATTAATATTTTAAAAAAGAGGGATACGCATTTTTGTAAAAGCAGGTCACTGAACAAAGGAAAGTAGGATGTCAATATGAAGCAAGCTTCAGGAGAAGCACATTGAGCAATTTTTAAATGAAATATGAATAGCGTATGGGTTGTCATCAATATTCTCCTCATGAAATGCTCGTTTGCCTCGTTCATGGTGCAGTCCTTAGTTTTTTGATATTGTCACCGAAAAAAAATGGTTGAGTTTGGGAGCTGGATGGATAATGAGGCTGAGCCAGACTGTTCTGTCCTTGTCGTGAGTAAATGTAAATGTGATGCAAATGCGGAGGGAAAGAGAGACACAAGGGCGGAGATTTCTACGCTGCCTTGTCCTCGTCCTCTTGCTTTCCCCGCTTTCTGGGCTTTCAAATGCCATAGTCAATTTTGCAAATTCCACATTCTTCCTCTAAGGTTGTTGTATTATGTATAGTTATAGCCTAATGTTGCATATTATACGCACGTTGGCACGTCCCAGTTGTTCCAGCGTTCCCAGTGTTCCAGGTGACGACAACGGGATTCTGGAAAATGGTAAAATATAGTTCCTTTGTCTCTGTTTTTTACTATGTAATCCTGGAACAAATATCCGAGCAAGCGACAAAGATGTCTTGTTGCGATTCTCATCTTTCGTTTACATTTCGGTTTCGATTCGGGGAGTCACCTTTCCCGGGACTGAGGATTCTATATGAAGGGGAAATGTATGCAGAAAGTATTTAGTTTACGAGAAAGTGAAAGTGTGAAATTGGCTCTCAGCTCTCTTTTGACGTCAGGACGAATTCTTTTTGAGCCAACAATTGGATTCCATTCTCGTCCAAGTTGAACATTTCCCCGTCATTTGTCATGCAGAACGTCTATGTCCATAATCCAGACTGATGCTTCAACTCTGATAGGAAGATCGGATTCATTTTTTTCTCTCTCTTCTTTTTTTCTCGGGCGAATGCGATGTCTCCTACTTTTCCCGCGTGTACATTGGCACGACGTCTCCCGCGTGCCCCTTAGGATATTCAGAGTGCTTCGACAGAGTTTTGCACTCGGCCAATGGCAAATACCTTGAGACGACATCGCATCGTCCTGCTCTTCTTAAGACTCTTACAGCAGAGAAGCCCTGCTGAGTCTTACTTCATGTCGACCCTACTACTTTCCCTTCAAACCAGCCTTAAGAATACTATTTTATAGAATTTTATAGAATTCAAATTCAAATATCAAATACATTCTTTTCACTCCTCTGAACAAACGGAAATTCAAAAGGAATTTGAAATTCAAGTTTTCTGGAATTTTCTTAAAAATGGAAATACAAGCTCAATAAGCTGAATTCGTTTTTCATTGTGTTCCGCTATTGTTCAACTTGTACCTTGTGATGAATTGCTGAGATGACACAGAAGAAAGACTGGAACACTAATTAATTTTTTTAGTACGTGTTCGTTCCGGACAGAGGATTCAATTTTCCAGTGCCACTTTGATAAAGAGTTACTTTCGTTAGACTCTTTTCGTAATAATTCCTCAATTTTCATGACCATTAGGATAATAATGCCCGATTTTTTTGTATTGTAGCGTTGTTGAGCGGTGGGAGTTGGAAGGTCGTGGATTCTGTACAAAAGTACAAATCATACACGGTATCATCTTGAAGAAGGCTGAATGACTTGACATTCTGGTTCACAATCGATTTAGAGAAGGAAAAAGAAAGCACATTTTTCCAAAGCATTGAGATAAAGCAACATTGATTTGGGGAAGATAGGGAATGGGAGTGAAGTGTGTTCCAGTGTTCGGGTAGGACTGCGACTACCTTCTCCAGTTAAGCTAAAGGAGAGTATTATGTGGTTTTCTTTTTAGGAAGGAGAAAGATCGACAGGAGCCATAGTCAAGGCACGGGATAAATTGGTTTCTGTCTTAAGGGGCTCCTTCAACCAGCTTGAGGAAAAGTCTTGTGGATTTCTCCAAGAGGAGCATGGGATCATGTCTCTTTTTCCCTTTCTGCCTCAAAGAGTTCACAGTCCAACTCAACTCAACTCTCGCTTTCCTTTCACTATGAAAGTCTCAAGATGTTTCTCTCTTCAGTCCAAGTGGCTCTACGTGGTTAAAGCAAAGAGAGAAAAGGAGGCTGGAAGTGGAAACCCACGAGGAGAAATTCACACTTCTTTTTTTTCTCCTTTGAAAATGATTGATTGTTTTTTGATTTAGCCATTCCCCTGCTTTCCGTCGTCACAGCTAGACGTGTGGCTCATCCACACTCATGGGACTGACAAATTACGCCTTTCTTTCATCCAAAGACTTGGAATCAAGAAGTCAACTTAAAATTCCTCCGTGGCCACCTTCATTTTGTCCCTATTCAATGCCCAAAAGATGATTCACTCTCCCTACTCTTTATACACCATGATGAATCAACAATCACCAACTTTTCCTTTACAAGTCAATCTTAAATCCAAACTCTTTGGAAATCCTCTCACACAAAATCAAATTCTCCTTCCTTGGAAGCCTGGAACTCTCCAAAATGAACTTTCCACTTTTCAGCTAATTCCATTCAATTCTACTCAAACAAAATGCACAAGGAACAATCTGGAAAGAAACGTGCCCGAAGGGTTTTATATTTTGGTTTTTGTGTATCCCAAAAACTCTCCCGAAAAAAATATAAAAAAACAATGAACAAAGTGTGAATTTGGAAAGCGTGAAACTTGCAAAAAAACCGCTTGGAGCTTACTTTGTGTGTGTTTGTTTGGCGTTTTGTAAGCTCAACGTGAAATTTTGCATGGAGAAAGGGAAAAGAGCCCAAAAAAGAGAGAAATCGTCGTTCGCTATAACTCAAGTGGAGGAAATGTTGGGAACGGAAGGAGAAGCGGGATCAATTAATAATAAAGTCATCCCACACGTTCCTATTAAACGTGACCGCATTGTTCTCGTCTCCACTTTTCGAAAAACAGGCAAACACGTTGAGAGCCGTGGAGTGCCTGGAGTCGACTGACTGTATAGATCAAATCCTTGTGAACATTGTCCATTTAAAAATTTAAGCCATGGTGTCGTAAAATAGTAACGAGAGACTCGTTCCCACAACAAACATGCTTTTTTTCAAGTCCACAGAGCGCAACGCAACGCTTCGCGCAGCAAAGTTTCCATATAATTCCGAGTCCCTGGAATTTTTGCAATCTTTTCTTTCCCGGAAATAATAAAACGACTCAGTATTGCACAACAGGAAATTATACAACTTTTTTTTGCATTATTTATCATAATTTTTCGAAACTCAACATATACTTTGAAATGACAAAACACGCCTATTCTGAATAACATCGTGCTATTGTACCTATGCATACAAAAAACCCGACAAAAAGAAACTTACTAGTAAACCAGTTTTCCTTGCAATTGTGCCCCATTCACAATACAACAACAAGTTTAAGATTTTCTAGAGAGATTTTGCCTTTTGTGTTCAATCCAAAACTCGATTCTCGTTTTCCATTCATAGGGAAAATTCTTTTGAGAATCAAATCAGATTATTTGAAAAAATTTTGGATTTCACGAACGAAGTAGATGAAGACAAAGACAGAGGACAACGATGGAGATTTGGAGATATGTGTTACAGAAAGCTAAAATGAAATTGAATTTAATAAAATAATATGAGAACTGTTGAATTAATTTCAAAAATCGTTCAAAAGCTACATTTTTTGAAACTAGGATTCTCCGTTCCCGATGTTCATTTGCGTGAATGGAATGAAATAAAAGGGAAATGGTAAACAAATGCGTAATCCAATGTGAACAATTTTGATTCAAAATGGAAGTGTAAGTATCAAAGTATGATCCTGGAAGCTTAGACATTCAGACAATGAGGAATAATAGGAAGAAGGATTTTGTATGAAAGTAGCACTTAAGGAAAAGGGAAATTTTGAGAATGAGGTTTGTGATACGACAGAATTGAACTGTATAATGTGATTAAGTCCCTAGGATGGGAAATGGCGAATGGCCTTCGGAGTAAGAACGGCCAATTCAATTATACTTGACGAGTGTGAAGGAAGCGGTTGGTGCAAATTCATCCTGATTATTCTCACCACATGCTATTACTTCCTCCTTTACGTCTCATGTGCATCATCAGCTCCCGTTCCCGCTCCCGTTCCCGTTCCCTTCTTTTCATAACATCAAATCACACCAAGGCCAAAGGCACATTCTCAACCTACTCAACTTCCCTTCACCCATTCATTTACAAGCAAGTGGAGATGGATTTTCGCTAAGGCTCTCCCATTCCTATTCTCCTCTTCCATTTCCATTAGTGTGTTTGTAGTACCCGGGTCAAAATAGGAAATACAGCCGGGTAACTAGCAAAGTCCTGGGCATTAGTAGCACAATAAGAATCCGTTTCCTATGCTTCAAATATCCTCATAATACATTAGAACTGGAGAATACTGGAGAAGACATGTGTGTCGTCTTTTCAGGTAAAATGATGGAATTGTACATTCGTCTCAATGCCCTTTCCCCGCTTTAGGTTTTCACTGTGAGAGTGACTCTGGAGAAGAAGGATCATTGGGAAACCCGGGAGTATCCATTTCTCCGGATTTTGCTTCGTCTTTCACTTTAGTCCACGTTTTCCCCTTTGGCTCAAAGCGTCGTCTCATCACTCAACTGCATTGAAAGGAACGCTCTTCTTCGTTCGTGGTCTTTCAGCTGGAGCAATCATGCGGCAATCCGCAATAGCGACTCTGTTGTAGAAAACGGAGATCTTGCGACTTTTTACAATTCTGCCAAAGGCCTTTTCTCTGCACACAAGTGCACAAGTGCCAGTTTGACAGCCTTTTTATACTCACCTGGTTTTATACACTCAAACATGTTCCAAAAAGACCTTTTCAAAATCATGACGACCAAAAATTGACAAGTTCATGGAATGTACAGCATTTGCATTGCGTGGAAAGGAGTGATGATTAGACACTGTTTAACGTTTTGTGAAAGTCAATTTGCGTGCTGTGATGCCAGCCCGATTAGAAGACTATGCGACTAGTCCTTTTGAAGCTGGCCTATTTGAATGGGAAAACACTCAAAGGGCCGTGTTAGAGCCGAGTGTCGACATCATCCCAAGTCAAATAAGAAAGTTGGCCGAGTGTAAATGGACTTAACTTTTGTGGAACTACTACAACTGGGAAACCAACTTGCATTTGAATTGGGACGACTATACACATTTTATAAAGTGTTAGATCCGCTCCAGTCTGTCTGACCTCCGTGGCCCGTTGTAACCCGGTGTTTCAAGGCTTTTGTTATCCCGTTACGTTACCTTTTACTATATACTTTTGATACAAAACTTTGTAAGGATTCCTGAGGAGCATAAGCGTACAACGTCGGGGAAAAGCGTAGTGGAAAAGTGCGGAAGGAAGAGAAGAGGAGTGAGTGCTCTTCTCCAAAGTCGACAATACCCGCTTCATTAATATTATTCATTTGTGGGAAAATGCCATGCTTGGGAATCAGTCTTTCATCTCTCATCGTTTTCGTCCCGCCGACTCTCATTCTCTCTTCTCATCTGCAATTTAAATAGCACAGACTACACAAAAACGAGATGGGAGAAAGGAGACTTTGTCACCATGTGTAGCCTCATTTTTTTACAATCTTTACACATCCCTTAACTCTTGTAACTCTCCAATTCTCATAAAAGGACGACTTGATGAGCAAAAAATTGTCAACACACAAAACTCCTTTCCCCCGAATTTTTTTATCCTTAAAACGAAACTTTGTAATTTTCATCCTATTATTTACCTTTTGTATTATCATAATAATCACTTTCCTCTTCATGTTGTCAAGTGTCATCGTAGCTCTCGTCTCAATGTAATCAAAACTGTACGACAAATGTAAAGATAACAAAGCGCATGTGACGGGTTTGGTCGACATGTTAACGATAGAGTGGCTCGAAATGGAATTCTGGAGAAATAATATACGCAAAATTCTGCAAAATATAGGATAATTCTGCAAGTTTTGTGAATTAAAGGTGGATGATAAAGAGGAATGGATTGAGACGGGGAAATGCTGTCGTCGCCGACTTTTACGTGTGAAAAATAAGTCTCAGCTTACCTTAAAAGTCGTTAAACTTGGACACGGTTGGATTGCCCATAAAATTCGTCGTAAATCAATATTTATTTCCTCTGGAGAGACTTTGCCGGTTGGATGCGGTGCGGCATGTGTCCAACTATTCACAGACACTGCTCCGTAGTATCATCCATCGTTTTTAGTTACTTTCACACACAATGAGACGTTCAGACTTCCAGTCCAGCTTGATTTTTGCTCTGTAGGCGGAAATCTCGTGTATATCCACACAAGCACAATGCACTTTTCCCACTTTCTCCGTCAGTCGTCTTTTCGCTACAAAAAATCCCAATTCTTGAGATTATAACTTCCAACGGGGAAAATTGAACTGTGTGCCCCAAACACTTAAACACTCACTGTCTTTTCTCAGGATTCATTCACACGCAATAAAATTCGGGGATACAGGAGCCAATTCGGGTACACTTTAGTGAAACGTCTACTTTATTTCCCACTTTGCACCTTTTCCGTTCATAAAATTTGACTTGTCACACCCGTCGGCTGATGGTGAAAATACGGTACGGGAAATTATTTGGAATGCAAAAAAAGTTTAAATAAATTGTGCACGCAAAAGATTCGCGACACTTGAATCTGCGGGGTGAAATTTCGGTGCAAAGGGCACGACTGGGATTGTCACTTCATTACCCTTCTTATGACTAGGCATGACGTGGTCTTTTAGTCATTTCTGTCACTTCCTCGGCTTTCTGACACTTGAAAGCTGTCAGTGCAAAAGCTTGATTAGAAACTTACAGGATTTTTTTTGATATTTTCTTCCAAGAAATACGTCTCGAAAAGTTTTTATTCAAATTACTTTTTTAATATTTAAAAATCTGAAAAATGAAAACCGCACGGTTCATACAATTTTAAATACACTTTCCAAGTGGATTTGACAAAGGAGATTTTTTGAAAAGCCACTTTCCTCCTGTAGATTCAACAGCGCCAGTGTAAATAGGGATTTGCAGACTACAACTTCTGTCGTTAACTTTTTTGCAGGATTTTCCCTACATTCACTTTAGTTTTTGCAACCGCCTTTTCAATTGACTCTTTCACATGGACAACATTGCCCACTTGGCCAAAAGTAGATTAGATCTGAAAAAATGCAATTCACTTTTTTTAGGGGGGGGGGGGTAAAATTGAAGTATTATTTTAAGTATGCACCCTTGTTGTCTTCTTGTTCACTGAGTAAAACACAAAGAAGCCAAAGTCGCTTAAGGCTTTTTGACTTGGTAGACTTGGTTGATTGTGGCTTGACTATGTTTTCGGGTAGACGAGAGTCCAAAAGTGTTATTTTGGGTGAAAAGGAGAGAAAACGGGAGGAGAATGGTATTTCGTCGGCGGAGATGCGGAGGCTCCAACGACAGATCTATATTTGCGAGTGAAACTAGCTTCGCAAGGGATTTTGAGGAGAAAGCAGGAGCAAGTTCACTTCTCTACTTTCTCCTCAGCTTCATTCCTTCGCTACAGAGATTGGTGGGAACGGAACTCACTCTGACTCTGTGTCTGTCCTTTGGCAAACACGGGAAAAGGAATAGTCCAACATATCCAGCCGGTCTGCCTGTTGTGTACAGTAAAACTACGTTCTGTATATAAAGGTTAGGACATATACAAAAACCGGGTATGGAACTAGGACTATGGAGTTTAGTATCTACCCGGGAGACGCAGTCAATGAGATGTAGTTTCTCCGGGTGGAAGGATACGTGCCGCACACAGAGTTTCTCCCAAAAAGTGACCCGACTCTCCTCCGGTAGCCAACATCCAAAAAACTAAACGTTATGAAGCCAGAGTCTGCGGCTTATTCCCCAAATTGCATATTGTATTCTGACCTTACATTTCTCAACTGACAGTGGCACATAAGAACAAAAACCCACTTTCATGCGCTTTATTTGCTCGACTTTGTCTTTCTTTATTTACACTGCATGATTTTGTCATTTTCATCCTCCTTTCCCTCCCCCTCCAAATCTCAGACCCAGATTATTATGTAATCTTTTGCATGCAAAAAAAAGAGGAACACCAAAATTCTCAAACAGTCCAGTTTCCTCCTTCGTTTTAAAAAAAACTCTAAACATACTTTTTTTTGTAATTTTCTCTTTCCTCTTGTGCAATTTTGGATTTTTCAAAATGTCAAATGTCTTGCGTTTTGCATTCGTGGGAGTTTAGCGTTTACCCTTAATGAGCTTTTTGATTGCAAGGTGATTTGGAGGATCGTCAGCCGCTGGTTTTGAGGATATGATGATGATGATGATGATGTTTGTTGTGCTTTGCGAATAAATCTCGTCTGCTTTCCTATGTCGTTGTGTAAGTGCGTTTTGCAAAAGGGAGTAAAAGAACCCGAGTTTTGGTGTTTGCCATTCGCAATTTGTAGGATATACGGTCAAAGACCTATATTTCAGGGGAGAGTGAGACTATGATCGTAAAATGGTGTAGTAGTAATTATCAACTCGGCGCTCCACTTTGAGTAAGTCTTTCTCTTTCTCTTCTCGAGTTATTACGACTTTGTAGGCTCATTTTCCTTTAATACTTGAAAAGCATGGGGAAATAAAGTCAAACTCAACAAACCCTCTGTCTTTCATTTCCATTTACTACATTTTATACCTTCAAAAGACCTGGAACAATACAAAATGTCAAGCTGAGAGAAAAGCTCCTGTCTCCTTTGAGGTCACGTAAAACCAAGGGACATAAATATAGCCCTTTCTTCATAACAAATTAGTTATTTTTGCATTTGATGACGTAATCACGCCTTCATCTGACATGTCTAGCAGAAACGGGATCTAAGAGTCTCATTAGGATGCACAACATGACATTTGTATTCATGAGGCTTAAAGCTTTCTCGGACGAAATCTTGAGACAACTTATTATACTAACAACTAATTCAGTCGCTTATGAGGTTCCCTTTTACATGTTCACTTTTGTGTTTATGAGTCCCTGGTTAGCGACTTGTACGACGACGTGAACAAAATGACTTTTTCGTTACCAGTTCACAGAGGACAAATAATGTAATTTGGTGATGTCGATGTCGCTCGTTCCCTGTCTCGTCATGTGGAAAAGACCGCAGGCAAAGCCACAGGAAGTGACAAAGGTCGTACAGCACTAAGTATGTCAAAGGTATGTAAGTAATAGGGGATGAGTTGACTGGAACGTGGCGATGGGGTGACGGACGACTTTGCTGGCGTTAGTGTTTCAAAATCCATGTGTGTTATCAGTTATCAGTGTAATAGCGTGTAAAGTAAGCGGGAGGATTTGAGGCTTGAGTGAGGAGGAAGTGATGTTCCTCAAGGGGATAGATGGAGAATTGTAGTGGAGTCGGCTCGAGTTTCAGACAGGAGAAAGAGTTTCAAGAACCCTGTCTGTGCTTCATGCTAACTGATGTTCGTTGTTGGGTGTGCAGTGGTTTTTGACTGGATCTGGCATGGCTTCTGGTTTGTGACCGCAGTGAGATATTGGATGGGCAGTCAACCCTGAAGAAATCGTAGAGTTGGGACAACAGGAAATGTCCATTGGGACTAGGCCTGATGAAATAAACAAAAGGACCCAAATTCTTTTCCACCGAAACACTATACACGATCAAATCCTCCGTGCTGTCCTGTATACATTTTCAAAAACTGCTCTTTCTCTGTCCCCGACTTACCGTGGCTATAGATGTCCTATACGCATGTATTAGTACGTGTTTTCCGTGTTTTACTATAGGAGACCAAGTACTTGGAATCCGAAAAGGATAATGAACAAGGAACCTTTTCGGTCATCAATTCCCTTACAAATTGGCAAACTCACCACTCTTTTACAGACAAATGAAAACCATACGTTCAAAAGGCTACTAGATGCGGTTACAATGACTCATTCCACCGGACTTGAGCTAGAAACGTGTTCGATGTACCTGGAGCTGGATAGGGTTTCTGGACCAAACGCAGAATTAATCCACTGGACACCAATTTCGGACGTGTCACGTCACCAGTCACCGAACATTGAACCGTTGAATTCGTGCGAAAAAAGACTTAGACGAAAACGACTACGAAATATAAACTTTTGACAGTTTGTTAAAATAATAATTTGCATAGAATTTAAACGCCATTAAACAGCTTGCAGATTAAACAGTAACATTGTACAAAAAATCTGTTATTTATTACAGTTCCCCTGACAGCATCTAGATCTAGAGTTCAAAGAATATACAGTTTCTGATAAAAGCGTGTGAATTGAATGTGAACAATGTGAAGACTAAAATCATGAGAATTTAAGATTGGATTGGAAATTGGAAATGGAAAACTGGATGTTGGAGTGAGAGTGAGAGAAAAGTTTCTCATTGGACATTTTAATTAAGCGATAATAGCTTGAGTTTGGTTGTGTCATCGTCATCGCACCTCCCATTTGTTTCTGTCTGGAGATGAGACGTTTCCTAAAGAGAGGACACATTTAATTCCAGTCTCCTCATTTCTTTGGGTCTCGGGGATGATCCTCGCAGTGTCATTTTATGCTCTTCTCCTCGTTCATTTCATTGCAACGAGAAGAAGAAGGGAATAAATGTCGCTTTTCCCTCACGCGTCCTCCTTCACTTTCCTTCCTTCACTTTGTCTCTCTCTTCTCTCTGTACAGTATACAAACGGCCTAGGGACTTGACTACTCTTGTAAAAGCGGATAGGTGCGAAGAGCACGGCTGGAAGGTGAAAGTCTGCCAAAGTCGGTGAACGTGAGACATTGCTTTAGTGGGAAGAAAGCAAAGGAAAGGAGTCTGTGGAAGAAAAGCTTGCACACGAGGCAAGGAAGAAGAAGACAATCTGCACTCGGAGACGACGGCCCGGGTTCTTTGCCAATGAAAAATGGGAAGTCAAGTAATGATGAGCGGAGGGAGCGAGAGTAATGTCCGTCATTACGACGACCTATGGGTATAATCATATTTCCGCCGTGGCTCCTCATCCCTTGTCTCCATTTCTTTCTCCAATGTCTTGTCTCTGAATACCTTTACTTTCCCAGTGTGCATTGTGCCTTCGGCTGGAAACAAAATGCACACCGTCCTGGAGATTTCCAGCCTTCACCCTCATCGCTTTTCTTACTCTCCTTACAATTTCCAAGGAACACAGTTGAGTCATCCCGTCATTTCGTGAGCAAAAGATTTTCTTAAAAGGAAAAGAGAATAGAAACTGGAAACGGGAGCATGAAACGTCTTTTAACCTTTCAAAACCTGGGGATCCGCTACACATTCCTGGAAACTGCGAGATCAAGTTCTGGACCAAAAACCCAGAATCCTGGCATTATTTTTCAAAATTGGAGAATTTTTTGGAACCCTGTTTATTCGACACATGAAAAAGGAGGAGGAAAAACGTTTCTGTATGACACATTTCACATCCATAAAAGTTGTAATAACTAACCATAAGGACAAACGAGCAATCACATTTCTGTGAAGAGGAGCATTATTTGACACTTGATGTGTGGGAGCGGGAAACTAAAGCGGGTATTGTGTCGGGTGCTACGGAACACAACGCACAATGTTGAGAATACCAGGACAATGAAAAAAGAATACAATGCCAAGAAATGACGAGGTAAAAAGGCCCATTTCCGCTTATGAAATGTTAAAACGGAGGGAGGGAATGTCCACTTGGGTCGACAAGGACCGTAAAATCAAGGTGGATACCTCCGGGTTTTATTGTCTTGAGGATGGGTTCATGTGTGTTATGCGACAGGGAAAAGGCTGGAGGATAGCCCATTTATCGAATTTTACGTCCAAAACCCCAGGTGGGCCACTTCCACTCCAGCACTTCACAAACAACTTTACCCAACAAGTTACAACTTGCACAACTTTTTACTTTCTTCATCCGTCATCATCCTTTCATACTTCACACATGTAAACTTAACTATCGTATTAAATGTGTACGTACAATTTTATCGATTTCTCCAGCCGTGATTTCCTAGAAACGTGTTGTTTGATGAAAATGACGAATTGCAAAATGTGAGTTGACATTTCCGCACATTCGCTCATCAGTTGACGATTTTTTGCAAATTTTTTTTTGTGCAAGTTCAAAAAGTTGTAGTAATTTATCCTACTCAAGATGACATGAATGGAAAGTGGGAAGTGGGACACTTCAAGACGGATATTAATTTAGAATTACATGCGCTTAGGGCGTCTTCTTAAGTCACAGTGCACTGTCTTGAGTGTCTTCGCACTTTGAGTCACAATTCACTATATAAAGACTGTGACTATATGCCCATTGTATGGATGTGGAGCAGGGAAGCGTGCCTAGTACAATTTCCATGAAAGACGAATGGGATTCCGTCTGGAGCAGCTGCCAGAAGTTCCTCGTGCCAAGTGCCCGGAGAAGATGTGAACATACGACCATGAACACTAAAGGAAAGTTAGTAAAAGTTGCTCGTATGTACTTTCCAAAAAGGCGGCTACATGCTGTAAAACCCGGGACAAGAAGGGTACGATGACGAGACGACATTTCTTTATAATTCCGGAATTCAGGGTATAACTGGAGAAATGAAGAAGGAACTGGAACAAGGAGAAATCACTGGAAACTCCTGCTCCTCCTACACTGTTTGATGACCAAGATAGTGAGAGGAAGAAGCATTATATGTATAGTTCATAATTTGGAAAAGGGTTTTAAACAATCATAGAGTGGAAATTGTGCTGGAGAAGATGTCTGTTGCGCCTGGACAATTCCATATGAAGTAGAGGATTTATGAGTGAGCCTCATGATTTAGTAGCCTTCTTCCTCCTAATGAAAGGCGGTGGGACGGGAATGAGGTGTGAGACTTGACATTCTTATTCCAAGTAACAAGTCGCCAGCTTCCTTGGGAATTAACGGAGGCGGAACGGTTGCGCTGCTGGAGCCATCGCCACTGCCTCATCCTTCATTTTCATTTGCGACTTGCGACATCCCGACTTTGCGACCCTGGTCATCTTCTACGTCCTCATCTTACAAACCATACATTCAAAAACCTAAGGAACAACCCAACATACTTGGCAAGACGAAACTATCATTTTCTTCTCTTCTCGTCCCTCACACGTTTCCTTTCTCAAAATTCCTTGTATAACGTCCTTTGTGTGCTCCGTGTCGCATTGCCTCTTCCCAATTAGCAATCAGTATCATCTCTTGTCTTGACAGTTTCATCTTACATGTAATAAATAACATGGCACGGAATTTTAATTACATGCATGTAAAAAAATACAATTTGTAGTCTTTAGTAGCGCTTTCAACAGAAAACTCGTGAACAGTGAACACTTGTGAATCGGCATTGTCACATTGTCAGCACCGACGTATTCTACCAAGTTTGCGAGTTACACGATAAAATATGATACACATTCTGGGTATAAAAACATATAATCCCTATCATTATTTTCACATCAGAGCCGACACTAGACTCTGAGGCAAACACAAAAGAATTCATCTTGTGAATGATGTCATATTCCGCCATAAATCGAGCAATTTGATCCTTTCTGTTATCTCCATTTCGTATATAAATCCATGTATCGAAAATGCGAATTTGAAGTGCATCTTTGATCCTCACGTCTCCCCAAGATAAATGACCCGTACACAAAGACACACAAGCCTATGGAAAACCCATTCAGAGCCAGATTTATGATCGTCTATCGTCTTATCAAAAATGAGCAAAAAAACTATAGTATGTATTATATAACCTAATATGTACTAAAGCAATCATCTCCTTTGTCTTTGGGATGAAATTAAAATGTGCCAACACACGCTCAAAATCACACTGTTACGTCACGTCACGACATTTTTTATTAAAGTTGCAATCAGTCACACTCATATGACAGAAGAGACGTTACCAAAACATTACAACAATGATCAATGATTTAAACAGGGTACAAATTGAGAGTACGAGATTATATAGAAATGAGAGGGTTTTTTGGGACCGGTGAATTGAATTTGAGAAATGTTGAATTTGATGTGCAAATGTTTAGATTTGAACGGGGAAGATTCCTTTCTCGATTTGATCTTCCCACTTGTCAACCCAGGAAAATGGACACATGGACGTGTAGACACGTTTGAAGTACTGACAAGGCTCGTAGTCCTCACCCCGCAATTTGATACAGCGTTTGTAGTCCACAAAGCTCATGGTGCAGTGCTTCGTCTGGTTCATATTCGGGAATCGTGGGTCAAAGGGTGCCGTCTCAAGCTTGAACTGCAAAACAAAGGACAAATTCACAAGATCAATCAAAATTCATGATTCCACATAATAGTTCACCCTCAGTTTATCTAATTTGTTTTAATTATTAATAATTTAGCTCGGTTTATAGGATTTATATCTTACGTCGTCATCGTCTCCAACAGCCGTATCGCACTCTTTCTTTGGGGTGGCAGCCGGTTGCAGTGCTTCGTCTGGTTCATATTCGGGAATCGTGGGTCAAAGGGTGCCGTCTCAAGCTTGAACTGCAAAACAAATGACAAATTCACAAGATCAATCAAAATTCATGATTCCACATAATAGTTCATCTCAGATCCCAGTTTATCTAACTGGTTTTAATTGATAATAATTTAGCACGGTTTATAGGATTCTATCTTACGTCGTCATCGTCTCCAACAGCCGTATCGCACTCTTTCTTTGGGGTGGCAGCCGGCGGGTCGCAAGAGTCCTTTTCGTCACTCATCTTCAGTTTTAAAATACAAGCTCACTTGGGCAAAATTGAACAAGTGAAAAAAGATTGAAAGTCTGAAACTCAACGTTGGTGAAACGGTCCAAAAATCAAAATGTGAGGCGCATGAATAACAACCACGGTAACCAGGCACGTTCGGTTTCCTATCCTGCGGTTTTTTGACCTGATAAAAGAGTCGAATATGAAAAGAGTTTAAGATTCCTAAAGGCATCATCCTCAAATTACAAATCGCAAAAATTCTAATTGTAAATTCCGATAATTTCCAATCCATAAATTGAAAATCTTGGTTGGATTTTGATACAACAATGATAAATATAAGTAATACTTAATAGGACTTAATACTACTTATGTCGAAATTATCATAATTTTCAAACAACAAATCTTCATTCATTAATTCACTACTGTAAAATTGCAATAGCACACGAAGGCATTTATTTTACAAATTAATTAATTGTACCTAAACAAACGTTTGATTTCATGAGTGT
>JABASF010000227.1:0-53500 GCA_019776145.1 Harlomillsia oculata | reverse complement strand
CATCCTCTGATCAATTTCTCATGTAATATTGGGTTTGTCAAAGTGTGCATCGTAGTCTAATAAGACAGAGTTATTGGTTACTTGATTCTTACACGAAAGTATTGTAATATTATGCTTCCGCTTTCATCTCGAGACGGGTCAGCATCCATTCCATTATTCGTTCAAGAATAACGTGTTAAGTGTGTGTGGTGTGGTACGCATCTCATCCTCAGGACCTCGCATCGTTATATCAGTATTATATTTTATATATGGCTATAGTTCGGATCATCGCCTCTCTTCAGTCTCATCCCAGTGTCTACAATCCAAATTCATCCATTTCTTTGAGTCGACAGAATCGAGATGGGAAACGTCTTTTTGGTTGGACTGAAAGTATATATTGGCTGTGGAAAACATCTCAGCAACTTTTGTATATTTTTCTTTGGATAAGCTTTAGCTTGGTGCTACTAGGACGTATACGTTCTGTCGGAGGAGTTCCATCTTGCATATGAATGAGGGGAGTGCGAGTGGACTCTAGTACAAATAAAAGTTTTTTTCAATATTACCATGAGCCAATATCTTTTTGTAATCTGCCAACTTGTCTGCAGACTGTCTACAAAGCGACAAAGAAAGTGTATTACACAAGTGCTGCCGGCCGCAGTATAAAGTATAATGTCACGCGGAAAAATGTAATACAAGGTATAGTGAAAAGGATGTCGTTGGAAATGATGAAGAAATAAAATAAGATGTATAGGAAGGAAAAGACAGAAAGGGAATGGGAGAAATGGAATAGGAAAGTAAAAAGCAGGTGAGTGGACATGGACAGTAGCATCGGAACTGAGGTCTATTGAATTGTGGATTGAGAGACCGATGGAAGATTTACTGATTTCACAAATCACGAGCACCTTCCTGGAAGAGTAAGTTTGCTCTGCTCGACTCCACCGAGTGACAAAGACACAGTGGTCTGAAAGGAAAGTCTTTCTGCAGTATGATTGTGCTTGAGATTGGGTTTCAAGCAAAAGCGTAGGCAATACGGCAATAGATCCTGGGCACACAATCACAAAGCTCCGTCTCGAAAGAAGCAACAGAGAGAAAGTAAATTCCGAGCTTTTCAATTCGTCTATCACCGCGACTTCGACTCAAACTCTCCCTGGATTAAATTGGTGTGTATATTTCGTCTCTACCAAATCTCACCAAATACAATCAGAATGATAGGACGTGTTAAGCAATACACGCCAGGAGAATAGAAGTCGAGTAAGGAACGATTTGTGTAGCTGTTGGAATTATTCATTTGGATCCCAAAGCCTAAGTCCACACAGTGACAGGACGAGATGACACAACTCTCACGACAGTTGCATTTTGAAGATAAACAAGGCGTTTAATTACTCCACGATGAGTTCAAGCTGTGATTTGGCACTTTGTTCCCCAGGGACCTTTTCCCTCAAGCCTAGTTGGGCCCATGGAACAAAACCATACACTATGAAGTTAGTATAGTACCAAGGCAAGGCACAGCTCTTTAAAAGTACCACACACTCCTCACACCATATTTGCATCGTCAACGCATTCATTCTTCGTTCTCACTTTGACGATTCTTCATCTTTCCCGGAATGAGAACACTTTAAAGAACAACTTTTCCTTTAACCACGTTTGCTCTTTTTGCATCAAAATTGGGGCTTCACAGCTCTTCCGCTAACATGAAACATTTCTTTGACAAACTACACTTAATTTCTTCGTCACAAAAGATACGTTTATGAAGCAATGTAAGATTTAAGTCTTGAGAACACGAAAAATTAATTGCTAAATGAAACATAAAACAAACTAGACAAATTAACAACTCCGTCCCGCTTGTTCAACTTCTTTTGATTTACTTTTCTTTGCTCTCCTTTGTTTGCAGTCTCACAAAATCGTGTACATTCTTAAAAAATGCAATAATATTTTTACATTAAAACTGTACGACAACAACAGGACAGAGACAAAAGAACGAAATTAATGTTTTCAATTCTTTAAGACTAAAAAATTTAAGAAAGCACAGGCTAGTGCGAGTACGCGCGTTGGGAGGTATAATACTTCAGATTGTACTTTTTTGACATTTTTTTTCAAAATAATTTCCCTCTTAAAAACAGAGCGAAAGTGAAGGTGAGGTGAGAGGACTCTTACTTTCATTCCTGTGATTTAGTGCCAGTCTTCGTCCCCTCGCTACTTTCCCCTCAAAACTAATGTTAGGAATCCAAGAGGAGAGAAATTGACAAAGCTCGACGAGGCAAGCGACACGAAGTTTTCTGGAGCTGACGATGGTGCATAATGGAAAAAAAGGTCTTTTGGTCTTTGTGCTTTTTTGAGAGAAAAAGAGAATGATGGTGAAAGCAGGAGCACAAGTCTGTGAAACTCACAAGCTTGTATAGTTTCATTGGAATTTTTCTCTCCCGTCAATGTAGTGTACTACCACTGGCTGTTCTACTTGCTTACGCAACGTAACGTGCCGTAACCCTTCCGTTGAACGCGAAAAGAATCGTAATTTTTGACTCAATTCAACTTTGATTAGTCGAGTCTTGCTAATGCAATTTAAGACCAATTCAATTTGATTGACATAGTGAAAGTAGGGATTTTAGCTGGGTTTCTCTACCGCGTTAGCACATGCTCTTCTTCCTCCTGATTTTTTTCCCTTCTTCTCCTGACTTTTCTACTCATTCAACCTGTTTAGCACTTTTACCGTTTTCCATATGTAATATACAAGTATAAAGTAAAAAATCGCAAAGTAGGACTTAATGCATAGTAGAATTGTGATGATGAGGTGGAAGCGCTACGAGCTTTTCTGATGACGTGAGTAATACTCTCGGTGGCAAAAGAATGAAGAGGTGAATATTGGGTTCAAATGGTTTGATTTCAGTCACTTTTGAAACCTTAGTATACTATACTAAATATAAGTTAGCTTCTTTCCCCCAATCTTCTATTTTTTCATGAAAAGAATAGGTATTATGACAGTGCCATTCTCAGTATCCTCTTTTGGGCTCTTTTGACGAAAAGCCCAGTATAAGCCGACGGATTTGGTGTCCAAAATCCTATTGTATTCACTGACACGCACGTGTTTTTGTGCCTCGTGCACACACAAAAGCAAATTTGCATCCACGATCGTTGTCCTCTTACTTACTTGGATTTCTTTTGTTTCACATTTCATCCCAGTTGATACTGGAACAGAAGGTGGTCGGTCACAGTGAAAAACAAAGTAAGGAGAGAATGAGAAAAGTGAAGAGAGTACCAAAGTGCCCCTGAAGTCATGGCATCTTGCGTCGTGTCATTTTCCGCCGTGCCATCAGTTATGTCGTCTTGGGCTTTTGCAGAAGATTTTGCCTAGTTGTTTTCACAGGCTGGAATGAAAGCCTCTCAAATAAGTGCATAAAGGCAGGACTACAGAACACAGTCACGAAGTCATGTACTGTAATGCGGAGAAGTAAGGATGTCGTTGCGTGCTGTCTTTCCCTTAGCCAAGTCCTTAATACAAAGACCGACGTGGTACCTTTTGCTTTCCCTACACTTTTTACGTCTTCTCTTCTGGCTCAAAGCAGAATGGGAAAGTCCTGCTTGTGAAAGCATCTTGATTCTCCTATCACAGTAATGGAACATGGCTTTTGAATTTGCATGGATCTCTCCTTCACACCCTTACTTTCGCATCTTCACGCTTCGTATCAAACGCATTTCGTCTTCTTATTTCTTCCAGAACACAAAAGACGTCCAACTCCATTTTCCCCCGTCGATCGTCTCTATTTTATCCTTATGTAGTAGCTTTATTCATCCTCGCTCTTGCTGTAAGCAATGATTAGCATTGTTGTTTCTGTTGTTGTTTAAGTTGCATTATTGGCTGTTGCTTTTGTACTCTGCACGTGCACCTCATCACGGTCTTATCTTTCAGGTTTGAATGTGTGAGCATTATTTTTATACGTGATTTCGTATTACTGACTGACTAGGAGTTCACGAAATTCCATTCTATCTCCTGAAAGCAAAATGTATACGTTCATTGCGATCGGTCGTTGGTATATTAGAACTGTATCAGAAATTCTAATACTACTTTGATGTGAAACCTAAAGTAAATGACCTTTCTGTGAAGAGAAATGACACTAAGTTTACTACTTTATTGCCTTGCAGTATAGAAAGTATTGAGATAAATGGAAGGTTTTTGGTGGAAGCATTTGCACATTTAATATTTTCTAGTGCTAAAATTTATGAAAGCAAAGAAGAGGAAGAAGTGTAAGTGAGAATAGGACATTCCTTATAGGAATGATGATGATGATTCTTGTGCTCCTGATCCTATGGATTTCTCGGAGATCTCAAGAAGGTATATTGAATGAGTTGCAAGAGCTGCTGGAGGAAGACAGGATTCCGACGATTTCAAAACGGGTAGGGTTCTTCAGTGCGATGCAGTGCACTGTATAGGAATCGTACGATTGTTAAATGCAAGTATATTATAGAAGGCTGTGTCCGTTTCATTGAATCATTGGGTAATGGATTCGATTCCTACTCATTGTATTTTCATGAAGGAGAGAGTGAGAGTCACGAGCAGAGGATGAAGAAAGCATATACGTATGTAATAATAGGAAGTTTCAAGTTCCTTTGTTTGATGGCAATAATAAGAATCTTCATTATTGCCTATAGTAGTGTCTAGTTCTGAAATATTGTACGACCATTTCAAACGCTCGTCTTCTGAGCCTTTTCCATNCTGAGCCTTTTCCATTTGGAATGTGGCGAGAGTTTATTTTACCAAATGGCCTTGTGGAAATCCAGCCTTAACCTTAACTGGCTCAAGAGATTTCTTCAACGGCGATAAACTTGAGCAATTTTTTCTCCATTTAAGTTAAAAAGACAAAGTTGAAGCACAAGAGCACAAGTGTAGGACCGTGTGCATACGCGTTTTAAAATGATTTTCTTCTGGTGTTTTTCTTACAAGTGTTCTGAAAGATAAAAAGGTAGTTCTACTGTGCGAATAGATAGTAGGAGTTTGCACTATCATCGCAAAAATGCTCTTGCCTCCTCCTTGTAGTACGTACCTAGTATTTGCATTTCGCGGACAGAGAAATAGGCACAATGACAGCCGTTACACGACAAAAGTTTGGTTCCTCTTCATTTCTGGAATGGGAACTCTAGGGAAATGGCTATTCTTTCGACACGACGGCTACAAACCTTATTCGTTTATTTGAAAATTGCACCGGGTGTGTTTGGCTAATAATCAATTCCTCGGCTTCAACTTTTTCCCCAAAAAGTTGGTCCAACTGAGCTTACTAAAGCCGCACAAGTCCACTTCTCCTATGTTTCATCAGCAAGAGGAAGAACAACTTTTTGAACAAATTTTCGTGTGCGTGGATTCAAATGCAATATTCGTCGTGTCCAGCTCGAGCGACCAGTGGTTGTACTTTTGCTCCCGCCCACTCATGCCACAATAAACAAGTCAACTAACAAAAATAGAGTCGTGGCTAGCTCTTTCAAGTATCAAACTCTCTCATCCAATTCCACTTTGAGTTCTGTGTAGAGTGTCTCTCCCGTCTACTCAGCGTCCCGTGGGAACACATGTGAACGTGAACACTCGATATATTTCTTGTGTCCACACAAACCATTAGGGAAAAAGACAACTATTTCTTTGCTTCATCTATGAACAGTAAAGTCTTGTCCTAACCACACTCACACACACACACTGTTTCATCCGAATTAGTATTAGAAGCTGGACTGCATCGCATCGTCCAAAGTCTTTTCCGGTGGACGCTGCGTAATTACGACGCACTCGGCAGTCATCTCCAATTTCCCCAACTGCCACATTCACGTAGTATTGTATAACAAACAACCATTCGCCCTTACTACAGCACTTTTTGTTTAATACTTAATACTAACTTATGTAATATACTCGTGCTACTCTTGCGTATAAAACTCATCGCGTCTCCCTTTACAAGTCACATAATAACTCCCACTTGTCGTCCGGACCTCTAGACACGACTCTTTCTCTCTCCAGTTCAGTCTAGCCAAAACCACCACTGCTTATCTTCCAAAACAAATAAAATGTTTCTTCGCTCTAATATGCACAGGTTCTAATGAAACAGGCACGATTTTACGCTATATAGCATTTTTGGCAGTATAGTAAATGCTTCACGTACAAAATGCAATATGACATTTCAGTTGACATTGCCTATAAAGTGTGCTATTACTTCGTTCATGCCTAGTTGAATTGCAACTGTACAGCGTAACCACCCAGACCCAACGCTTCGTTTCGTTCGTCGTTCTATTGCATTTTGCTCTTCTACCACAATTTCTGCTTCAATACATTCTCCTTCTATATACACTTGTCAAATGCATTCTACGCACTGTTGAACAACCGCCTCACAAAGTCTCAAATCTTCTAAAACTCCACAGCTTGTGTTTCTTGGTTAGTTTGACTTTTGTTTCTCACTCTTGTCTTCCTTCTGTTTAAAACAAAAAAGAAATATCTATCTGCTTCCTGTCGGAGAAGTGGCATTCCTTTCCGGGCCGTTGAAGTCCTGTCATGGTCAATGGACATTGTACTTTACTATAGTCACGAATGACAAAGCTGTGTCCTATGTTGACCATTGCGTCCCGTTGCTTTAAATTAAGCGTAAAATATGAAATGTAGTAATGATATGATCAAGTTATATTTCTCCTTTTCTGGATTTCTTCCACTCTGAAAGCAAGTGTCCCACAATGTACTTACTACTATTGTTACTTATATAACATTATACACGTAATATGAACAGTTGTATCGTGTACTTGTTTGAAAAGAGTGTCTGCAGAAGTATATGTGCACACAGAACAGAAGTGTTGTGCACTCAACTTTATAATGTGTACACGAAAAACCGTAGAAGTGATGTTTGCACACTGTTGGCATTTCCCTCTGGACGAGGGTGACAAGGGAAAAGGCAAGCATTTACTCGATGATTTGTGGAGCTGACGTCGATTGGAAAGGAGATGAGATGAGTGGAACGAATGAAACGAAATGAGAAATTGTTGCTTCTGTACGCAAAAGTTTTTGCGGTCTTCTTGTTCAAACTGTTCTGCTCCGTCAAAATGCGTTTCTTCTCACACTTACTTTTGGCATTAAAAGAAAACTTAGTAGCGACTCGGCCTTAAGTAAATAATTGTTTGTTCTATAAAAATAGTTCGCTTTTTGCAAAGAATGTATAAAAATGAAACAATACACTCTTGTTTGTATCTTGCTTATTAGAAGAATGAATGTAGCACAAACGTATTAAGAAATAACTCAGGATTTCATATAATTTCTTGCAAAAATGAACCAAGACAAGAAATGAAAAGATTAATACAACTACTAGAGTTTAAAAGATTACAGTTTTCTTTACCGTTTTAATTGGCTGGAACATGAGAACACAACAGGCCGGAAGAAATGCTTTAATGAGCTGAGGAATTTTGATGAATGTACTAACCAGTAAAGAAAAATAAACGTTGTGTACTGCTAGCAAGTAAAGTGCGTATAGTAGTATAGTAAGCTTTAAAGTTTCTATGTATCCTATTGGTAGAAAAAAACATGAAATGCTTGGGATCGTCTTTCCCTGGTCGTGACACACATAGTTTCTCCGAGTTTTACAAATGTAAGAACAGGTAGGTAACATGTGAGAAAGCATGTTAGGATTTCAGCCTGTGTTGTATAGGTTAGGTTGCATGAGAACATTCTGCTCGTCTAGTGGAACGTTAAATGAAAAGATTAGAACAACACAGTCAGTTCAGGAAGATACGGAGGAAGATAGCTGCGCTGTAGCAAGTAAGGAATTTCCAGTTTAGACAGGGACGAGTTATCCTTTTCTTACTTTGTTGCACAATGTTGTATGAAATCACAGGGTCCACGGCAGATTTGAAGAGTACAAATAATGCTGGTAGCCCTGAAATACCGAAAACAAGTATTAAAACCTCTCTTCCAACGTTCCAACTCGGATACTCGGATCTAAGGCTAGCTAAGATGCTTAAAAGGAATTGAAGAAGGATAGAGACTTTTCAAGTGCTACTAAAACAAGCTTTTGCATTATGCTGTACTATACCAATCTGGTTGTTCTTATAGTACATAAAAGTGTAAAAGCATCCAAAACCTGAGGACAAGTGAAAGTGGACTATTTAGAACCTAAAAAGGTTACAAAGTACAAACAAAAGCATTGGTAAGCAAAGGAAAGCCAGAACTTTGCTATGGTATACTATTATGATATGGCTAGTAGCGGTTATAAAGGTATCAGTGAAAACGTGAAAAGTATTCTATACTTGTTCTACGCAGGATGAAGAAGAGAAATAGAATTTAAACCAAACCTGGTTGGAACATTTCCCTTTGCTTGCTCAAGTGAGATGAAAGTGATTCTCCGTATGAGTGACTCAAAGTTGGTGCAAAAAGTCCTGTGATTTGTCTTCAGCGGTGTTCTCTCTACACACAGAATTTATTTGGAGCAGGGCAGGGTGTGCAATGTACAGTTGTGAATTGCCAATGGGACTTCCTGTAAAGCAGGAAAAGAAACCCGCAGCACACAAAGAGAAAAGAGGTGAAAAGCTTCTCCCTGCTCTTTGATCGATGTTACATTACTGGTGAAAAGGTGTGTAGTTCGTACCTCTTTGATAGGCCACCTCAACCTTTTGCTCTTTTGCCACTATTTCATAACTTTCTACAAAGACAATACTTTATTGGAGATTTCCTTATGATTTCAATCCGGTTTTACTACGATCTCGTACCACTACTATACATACTAAAAGATAAATGTATAGTAATATCTGTAAAAGGGAGAAACTATCAGTTTTGTTAGTAATATGTAACATGTAAAGTCTTCCTTTCAAAAAGTTGGAATTGAGAGGAGCTTTGAAACCTATTTACAAGAGGAGAATGGATTTCAACCGGGTGTCCCTATCAACAAAGCGGAATTGGATGCTGAGTGTGGAATTGATTTATAGTTGGTGTCATATTGGTCATAAATCGTTTGCTTTTCTCCACGCTGCCTTTCGCATCCAATAAAGCCCTTAGTCCTTCCTCCGTTCGTGACTCTGACAAGGAAAAAACTTCCTCGGGGAAAAAGTCATTATCATTCATATCCGTGTCTAATTAAATCCATACTTCCATTTTTTAAGCCTTCTATTTCACTATATACGAGATTACGCCACACACAATGTGGTTCAGATCAAAACACCATATCCATCAAGTCATTTTGAGGCAAATCATGTTATCTATTACTGGTTCAATAGATGCTTACGTTCTCATAATTCGTAGCTAATCAAGCTGTGTAAGTATTTCTCTCCAAAATGTTTACGAACAGCATTCATAAAAGTTGCAACTTGTTTTGCGGTAAAGGTGAAAATTCCTTGCAAAACTCTTTCTTTTTGCTTAGTTTGTAAGATGACACCAAAGTTTAAGAAGGCGGGAAGTGCAAGTCACCAGATTTCCCAAAAGAAACATCCAGACAATCCGAAAAGTCCTAAAATCAAGTGGAGTCTAGCCAGAAGTAAAACAAAATCAGTTAATCTTCTTGCCCTCAAGGAACACTTGATAGACTTATTCTAGAATCCGAGTTGTTCAACTTTATAGTTTCCGTGGTCTGTTTTCACGCAGCAGTCACGAGTTGACCTCATTTTCGCCTTTACCTAAAACATTTTTAAGTTATGTTGGTAAATGGTCTTTTATTCAACCACAATTTTCTTTTTCTGATGTCAAATGTAAAAAGTTAAAGTAAAAGAATGAAAATGAATGAAACCTTGGTCTTTCCCCGTTTTAAAACTTTCGAAGAAGGGAATGGTTATTTCAAATCGTGGTTCTCTTTCACAGTGCAAAGTGCAATGGTAATGAAGCAATGCTCAATGATAGTCTCACAATGTCACAATTCAACTGTTTTACATATACTTAAATTAATGATAAAGCAAAGCGTTGGAGTTGGAGAACTGAAACTCCGTATACTGGCTAATGCATTTATGCTAGCTTTTATAGGGCATTTGAACATTTTTACTTATCCCTGTTGTTAAACCTTTAGTATTGCAAACTGAAAGACTGTGTGAGGTTATTTTTGCTTTTCTTCATCTAAAATTGCCCAAAATGGTGTGGTTGACTTACTCTTCAGTCGTAAATCTCAATAATTCTTGGCATACAACGATTCTTCTTCATTACTCAGGGATTAAAGGAAGTGAGAGAGGAACAGAGTCGACCCTTTCCACGTTCAAGTTAGGGGAATAAGCTTGATACAGTATTTATCTGAACAGAGTTTAGTGGAAGGTAACAAGCTCCTTAAATTCAACATGATGGAGAACTGAGCACATATTATTACATTTTGCTCGTTCCGTCTTCCGTATGAGCGTTACTTGAAACTGAGAAAGAAGGAATGTCACGTCAATGCCCGCCACTGAGGGTTCAAAGGTTCAAACCGTTCACCTACTTACTTTCCTATTAGTCTAGTCGTTTAGTCCATACAAATGGAAGATTGGCGAAACAAGGACTGTGAATACAAGTTAGTGTGAGTGGAATTGCTTCTAGAGAAAGTCTATTACTAGACCATTTAGAGTCGTTTCCCAGTGATTGATTACAATAGGTCAACATAAAGGGTCCAAATGGAATGTTGAATGAGACAGAAGCACTCAGAAGATTCTTCGTCTTTTCCTTTGGTATCCTACGTACAGCTCCAGTGAAGTGTGTTTTCTGTTGTTGTGTTACTTCACGACAATTGAGTCTATTGTATGTGTGAATGCTGGTTATTTTCCAGGTGAATCCGCGGCAAACATAGGATGTGAGACGGAAGAATAAGTAAGTTTTGGCATTCGGGACAGAACCCGGAGACCGTTCGTGTACTGGGAAAAAAGAAGAGAGACAGAATGATTTTTCAAACGTTGCTCGGGCGAATCGCCGGATCTTCTTCATGTGCGAATCATCCATCAAGAAAATGGAGAAAGATGGGACCTTTCTTCGTCGTTTGGTTTACTTGTCTGGCAGGTAAGCGTTTATTGCCCCGTGCTCACCAAATGTGCTTTCTAATATTTGAGTGTGTAAAGAGGAGAAAATATGCCATTTCTCTTCAAGCCAGATGCTTTTCAGACTTGTTCAAGGCGGACCGCAGACATGGACATTTCTCTTCTTCAGGATATGTCACCAATGGAGTAGTTTTGTGTTGGGAACGGCTTCGGGCTGATGTAGCAAGTTTCTCGTAAATTGCAAAAGCTGCTAGCGTAATAGGTTTGATGAGACCTCATGTGCTTTCTTGCGTTGGTTGCAAATCTCATCCAGTTCTCAGAACGAAAAAGTGAAAGCGCTCGTGCTCCTTTACGAGTCTTAAGACACGCTCGAGACATGAAATGGCTTCGTGTATGCCAAAAGGCGATACTTTCCTTTCCTAAGAAAGGCACATTAAGTCTTTTCACCGTCCAAATGACTTTCCTATTATTCCTCAAGGCTTCTTTTGATTAAGCATGCAAGAATGCAAGTGAGTCGTGTGGTCTTTCCTTCCTTCTACAAGCTGAATTTTCACTATGATGTATACATCCTTATTAGGATTTCCTCATACTCGAGTCTTGTGGCCCCCAACGACCAGAACTACTACAAAAGTTGAAACAGTACATACATTATGTGCTTTGCTTGTGTACAATGGCTCCTAGCAGTACACACTCACAAAAGCATCACGTCCGAGACACCCTACACGATGAAGATTTGAAGTAGAAACATTTGTAGTTGTTCTCGTTCATTCTACACTTTGCGTTTTCCAAAGAAAAAGCTCTAGTATTTCTTATTTTACTTAGTCACCGTATTTTTCTCCTTTTTCTGCTCTTTCACAAAATCTGCTTGGCCGTCACGATTCACCCTGCTTTCAAAAATGTCTTGAGAAATCGACGTGCTGCCTTCCCAAAATTTCCCAGAGCCATTCAGTCCTGGAAATGTACAAATTACATATTAATATTAGAATAAGTCTATTTTTACAAAATTTATTTATAGTTTTCTATAGACTTTAACTCAAACGTTACGATTTATATTTTTGTAGCTGAGAAATGACAGAGAAATACTAGTAATTTTTTAAATGAAAATTCTTCGAACTGCCTGTCGAACGGAAAAGCTGAGTTTCTTGTAAGACTCAGGATTTATTAAAGAAGCATCATATATAAAACTACGTTTTATTGTAAAATTTGGGCAAGTTTCCGTAAAATTGTTTGCCAAATTGAATGAGACGAGAAACTGTCAGTTAAATCCCTGACTAGCCAGGAGGCAGGGAAACCTTAGGTCGCAGAAGGTAATCAAGACTCACTATGATGATTGGCCAGTAGAACATAATGAGAGGAGTGAGTGATGCGTGATCAATGTTCTCCTCCTTCGTCAAGACGTCTCCTGCTGTGATGGTCAGGTTGGTCTTTTGACAATGAGTGAGTCTTTCAAACTCTCCTCTCTGAGCTTGTTCTGACGTAAATGGAACAGTCTGCACTAAAAAGACGGCAACAAGACTCGAATTAAGTACAGACGAAACTCATTTGGTGTCGACTAAGGTCGTGCTGAGCTGAGAGACTCGACTTTCTCTGTCCTGATTCTTCTCCTTTCCACGAAAGTCCAAGTGAAGTGGTGAAAGTCCAAACTTTTGGATTTATTCGGAACCCTCAAGCTTGACAGTTCTGTCCATTTTCTTTAATTTACCACAAGGATTTAACACCGCTTTATTATATTTTTCTTTTGTCCTGCAAATGAAATTGTTTGACCTAGTAAATGCTCTCTTAGTCTCAACATTCCCCATTAAGGCTCCAATATATATTAAGCGAAATCTACAGGACCTTAATAAATTAATTTAGAACCAATTTTAGTAATTATAGCCCTAAAGAAAATGTATGGAGTACCTAATTGTAATTAATGGCGGTTTGTCTAGTTTAATTGCATCATTTTGACTGAGTTCGGTTGCTCCACATTAACTCGGAATATTTTAGGCTGTAGAATGTTCCGCTGAAAATGTGAACGCTAGAGTCGTTATTGTCATACATGGAAGAAAATTGACAAAGAGAATGAACCTCGTCGGGATTCTTCCAGATAAGAAGACAAAGATAAGAGATGGACCGCTTGGTATAGTAGCGTGAAGTAGAATAGTACGCATCAGGATTTCATTGTGTATCGAATTTTGTGAGTGTGAAGTGGAGCTGAACATGGAATTATTTGTCGTACACTACTCATGTGAGGGAGAGAGACATGTAGATTGCCATTTGTAAGAGAAGATTAAAAGGAAGGAAATGGTCGGGAAGAATACGGCGATCATGTAAAACCCGCTTTAGCTGGGTGTAAAAGAGGACTGAGGCGACAAGACGCAAAGCTCTCTCGTCAAAGCGTACATCACACACGTTTCAGTCGCAACTCTCGACCGGATGGAGTGGATGTCGATGTCGTGGACCAGTGTGGTTTCGATTAGATGAATTGCCTTCTCTTCGACACTGATTGATCGATGTGCTCCAATGTGTTTGGGCTGCTTTCTCGTCTGCCCTCCAAGATTGCCCCGGCTTTCCTTCACTTCACTCACACTCACACTCTGACTCGAACCACGCGTTGTACGTTTGTATACTCATGCTCTGACTCTTCTTTCAACCTTCTAGCATGTCCAACAAAGAAGTCCCGCTTTCTCAAACTTTAATGGTAGTCTCAACTTAAAACGTATGTGTAAGTTTGAGGTGAGAGAGTTGCACAAATCTTTTATTCTTTCCGTTTCAAGGAGTGTCGGCTTACTTTTTCAGTTCCCCTTGAATTTCATTTCCTTGAATAAACGGAATTTGAACAAAACACTTGAATTGTAAAATTGTAATAAAAGAACGTATCAAGCGTGTAATGGAAAGTAAAGTGAAGAAAAGGCTCCTGTCATTTTCAGTTTACTAGTAGTATTTTATTTCGCTATTCCCACATGAATTCTCGTGAAAAGTTTAATCATGATTTCATTTATAAACTTCAAGTTCATGTGATAGTTCAGGATTCAAAATGTAGAATACCAGACAAAAATAATGGTTTTCAATGAAACATTGAGATTTGATGGTATAATGTTACGCTACCGTACATTGTATACTGTGGTTTGTTACTTGCGACGGAATTTAGTTTACCCCGTCCAGAGCCATGCTCTAAAAGTTTAAATTGATCAAGATTAGGGGAAGCTGAAATGCACACTGAGGCAGGGCTTTAAGGTGATTTTGATATGGATATGACCTACTTTGAGTTCACTCTGGTTATTACGCAAGCAAATCGAGGAATCGCAGGAGAAGGACGTACGAGTGACATGTCATGTTGCATGAAGCGTCTTTGCTTCCTTTATTGACGAGAGGACAAAGATATAGAACGAAAAAGAGATGACACAAGATTGAACGCAATTTGAAAAGGAGGCAAAAGAGAAGGCGTGAGCCGTAAGAACGCATAGGAGGTGGTTCTCCAGAGTCTTAACCAGCAAGGAAGTTCTCCAAAGACTGATATGTCGTTTCTCCTTTTTACTTGCTCTTATACTACACTTCGGCCCCATTTCCCAGTCATTTGCATGCACGTGGATCATGATACGGAGGAAATCACTACGGAAATTGTAGACTGCAAGACGTTTTTGTCTTCACTTCAACTCATGTTCAATTTATCGAGAAATCAGTCGCAGCAAAGGAGACTGACACAAAAATGGTCGAGTGAAGACTACTTCAAAAAGTCCTTATTTCACGTAGAATACCACTATGCGTCTGAAAGTTGTTCCCTCATAGTAAAGCATAAATACATAGTTGAAACCGAAAAGAAATGTGTATCTTTTGTTGAGTTTGCATGGTCTTGTCGTGTATTCCTCTCCTTAATCTTTTCCCTTTATAATAATGTACAAGAAGCAACGTGAACTAAACAAAAAAGGAGAAAAAATGGATTCATATTTGTATAGTTTTGAGAAAATGTGGTGCATGAAACTTTTACATTGAAAGCAGCAAGACGATCCATAATACTCCCATAAGAGTGAGAGTTTTGCACCTCGAATTGCCAGGATCTTCTCTGCTGAGGTAGAGCGGAGGACATGAAAGAGATGAGCCCGGTGTGTGTACGGAGTCCTGCTTTCACGAAGTTATGTTCGGACCCTTTGTTCTCTCAGATTTCATTTTGTATGCATCTTTCTTCTCCTAGGTGAGCTATAGACACACAAGGCCCGTGAGGTCATACGCATTTACTTTTTAAAGCAAGGGAAAGACGTAGTCTTACGATTCACATACATGAATATCATTATCCCGCATTGCACGACGACTACAAGGAGCCTAAAATAGCCCTTTTCTTATGTCTTGGAGACGAACTTACGTGACTCCCATCCACAGCTACAAATTACGTTGAAACACAAAACTATCTCTTGAAAGTTATTGACTAATGTATATGTATTGGATGTGTGCTGAAGTGAATAGAAGTGAGCACCTTTGACCTGTCAATGAATGTGACCCGACATTTTCAGTATCGAAATGGATTGAATTAACTCATAAGTATAATAAGAAGGCATTCCGAGAGCAACGGCAGATTCGATGCGAACGATTAATTTCAACAAGCTAAAGTCATCAATATGTCGGCGTTTTCCTCATTAGCTTTGTGGTTTGAAATCTTTGAAATCCGATTGAGCTAGTGATCATTGACAGTCATCTACGTTTATCCTGGTTTTTACGTAAAAACGAAAACAACTCATTTCTTTTGTGTATACTTCAAATCTCATGATGATACAACAGAGGAGCAATCACGACGGGTGAGTAATAACCTTTGACTCGCTCACTCAGCATCATTTTATTTATGAGTGTTCATATCAACAACATAAATTGCTATGTAGGGAAAATGATTGAAATGAATTAAAGCTTGTAATGAATGAAAATGATCCAAAGTTATGTGATTGCTGAAAGGAGAGTTCAGAAGAGAGTGAAAACTCATGTTGTCACTTGGTGTATGAACTCGAGTGGAATGTTTGGTTTTCAGTAGAGTATTATAAGTGCTGAGAGTGCAAAGGTTTTTAAAGTACAACATTAATTCGTGGTATGGAGCCCAAGAGGAACTAGAGAATATGAATTGTGTCTTGAATTGCATATTCACATACGTTGAGCCAACAACAAACAAAGAGTAAAAACCTTTTCTCTCCTTTTCAAATGAAAAGGAGGAAGTTGGACTGGTTACGACGTGCAAAATTATTCTCGTAGAGAGAATCTCGTTTAAAGGCTTCTGTGCAACGGGTGAAATGTACTGGTGGAGGGATCATGGGGAAATGGGGATATTACAATCCATTTACTACAGCTTGATTACATTATGATTTCACTTCGCTTGGCTAAGCATAAGAGGAGAAAGCGAAAAGGATGGAGAAGATAGGGAGAATTTTGCTTACTTTTTCTTCAAGTAGTCCTGTCCTGGAACAGTGTGAGCTCATGACACGACATGGTACTTTTCCTTTTTTTCAACAACCCCTCTTTGATTCCATGTTCCATCTCTACATAATTTGCTCTCTCATTGGCTGTCTAGTGCTGATTCATCCAACTGGAAATTTAATCTGTGTATGAAAATCAGGAAATGGTTTCCCATAAAAACATTCGTATTGATACTACTATCCGTGGATACACACGTTTTTGCTACTCTCATAATCTCAAGTAGTAAGGCATACGTTCCGTGCGGCCATACGACTTCCTATACTCAATCACTAGTATACACCAATGGAAAACACAAGGACTTTACCTTTACTATTGCATTAATGTGTAAAGTTTACACGCTTGAAATGACGTGAAATTGAAACATTTAAGCTACAACATTTTTAACCTGTAGTTGTAACTTCATGGAATTGTGAAGGGTTCCAAGGTTGTAGTGGAAGATGAAGGCAATAAACTCTCAATTTCACACTTTATCACGTTTTACGATTGGATTTTGAAGAACGTAAAAAGAAATTAGGTTCAAAACTTGAACGGTATATTTTGAATTGAAACGCAAAAGATTCTAGACGAAAAATGTTCTTTTGGGGAAGCAAAAAATAGCGTAGAAAACGGGAAACAAGAAAGAGTTACAACTTGTTTTGATGTTTGCCTGCCCTGTCTTGTCTTTACTTCAAATGTTGAGGGCTTTAGATGTTCATGTACGCGCACACTTTGTTGGCCAAGTCAAAAACTACATTTTCCTGTCGTGTATTTTATTTGTCGGTACTGATTCAATCAAGGCAATTCAATTGTGACAGTGACTTGACGTCCAACTAGAAATCCATTTATAACTGGACCAAAGCTTATAACTTGTTCGCTTGCTATTTTTTTGTTCCAGCTCGCTCCCCGCAAGTTAGAGAAATAAGAAAACAAAAATGCCTTGATCTTTCAATAAATTCTTTGGAATTTCCTTTTGTTTTTCTATCATAGGACTCGTGACCATGTGTGAAAGTGAACTGTACGACTCCGAAGGACCTCAGTTTACTCAAGAACCAAGTCGCTATAATTATTTCACCAATGTTCAAGGATTAATTCTTCAATGCTCTGTCAAAGGAAGTCCACCTCCTCAAGTGACATGGATCAGCCAAAAAGACGGTCAACCCGTTCACAGTTACCCCGGATTGAGACAGGTTTACTCTAATGGAACAATGTACTTTCCTCCTTTTGCTGTTTCTTTCTACAGACCAGACGTTCACGACCAAATGTACATCTGCGTTGCTACAAATCCTGTGGGAAAAATAAGAAGTCGGGACATCCATGTAAGAGCAGGTAAATAAAATGTTAACATCTATTTCAATATGTAACCTAGGATTTCATGAAACACTAAAACTGTCTCTGGGTAATACTGTATTATAATTCGACATTTTGTGTCAAGACCAGTTGAAAAGTGGGGTAGTGCAACAACCACTATGTAATACTTTTACGGAATGCGTCTCACAATTGAAGACATTTATTTACTAAACGTGTCACTTACATTCCAGTGCTTTGAACTGATGGAGACTTGATATTGTATTGTAGAGTTGTATAAGCGTTTCAACGTTTCAAGTATGTGTACATAGTATAAGATTTGCATGCCTTAGTTATTCATATTTGCATTTGTGACTGACTCTCTGTGTTCCGTATATATAACACTCCATATAAACATATAACGCGACTTGTGCGACTTTCAGACACAGTCTGACAATAGTAACATACTTCTTTTGAGGAATGTTATACAAATAGATTGCTATTTGAGTGTGTCTTGAGGCGACACATGTCTGTGCGAAAAGGCATTCTGAAATTTATTGTCACAAGTCTTCCTTCCATCACACTTTTTCTATGAAGAAACCGCTCTGAGCGACAGGAAACACTTGAAAAATCATGAAAATCTGCAACGCTCCAAGTTTTGCAGTGTTGTATGGATGTTCGATTCTAATCAAATATTCAACCTGACAGACGGAAAAGTTGCGGTGGTTCATTCAAATTTTTTTTTCAAATGATTCAATACCGACTATGAGATGAGAATAGGATGCGACAACCGTTTCACTGAGCAAATATGCCGACAGCGTCTCTGTTTTCATCGACACCCAAGTGTGAAATACGTACACACGAGGGAGAGTCCCAGTGTTGAAATCGATAGACGTTTCAGTCAGAGCAGAGAAATTGTAACGGTGGGGTGCAGTTGAGGAATGCACACTTCTCACCAAGTATTGCTGCTGTGAGATGCAGTCAAACTTTGACTTTCACCAGACGCGACTTTTTCTCCTGTGCTTCCATAAACGCTCATATTTCACTCCGACGCCCTTTGTGGTGACTGTACCGAAAACTCAATTGCATGCGTGTTCCGGGTTGTGGTGCGTGTGCTGTATGTTCCCCGTTGTAATTGTACTAGTTTCATTGGTAGCAGGTGCATGAGCAACTTTGGGGAAGATTGTTTTTACGCGTATTTTAATTTAAGTGAAGAAAAATCATATTTCTGCAGACCTTCAAGTTACGAAAGTGGATTTTCTTTACAGAAGGATTTTGTGATGCACAAAATTTGTTATTGAGTGGGAAAAAGTTTACAAAAAAATGAATGAGCATTTGGAAATCTTTTCTTTGCACAGAAACGACCTTGTATAGATTGTGCATTAATTCATATTCAACTATGCTAACGCATCTGATGTATTCATTGATCCTTGTGTAGGGCCAAATGCGTTCAGTTCAGATATTGTAAGCTTTAAAGGAACAAAGTTTTTCATATGCGTGTGTGCTAGGGTCCCTACTTCAAAACAAAATCCTATTTAATAGAATCCTATTTAAACTTTAATGCTTTTATTTTTTGCATTCAAAAGAAGAAGAATTTTTGCATAGTGTTTTTGAAGTGTATGTAGAGAAATGTTTCAACTATGTAGCCGTAGAGAATTTTTGTCTGTGATCTTCCATTCTGACGCTCTTATCTCCTTTGTAACATCCACATCAATTTCCCATATTCTGCCAGCTTTCAATTTTTAAATCGGCATTCATACGCCAAGTGAATCCGTTTATTTATGGAATCTTCAAGAAAGAATGTATCATCTAAGCACAACCTTAACAACAATATGCAATATTTCAAAGGACATAAAATCAATTGTTTGTGAATTCAAAAAATTCTTAATCCAAGGATGAAATTTCGACTACAGTAAAACATGTATGTTCGAATGCATTTTTAAAACTTCTTGTCGAAAGAAACCTGCAGTAAAAATGTTGATATTCTACAATCCTTGTAACGGAAACGCAATACTACAACGCTTATATTATATTTGTTTCCTGTGAATTTTCTAAAGTGCTTTAAACACAACCTTCAAAATGTATAATAGACATGGCAGATTAACAGCTTTTGGGTTTGTCACAAATTTTGACATGGGCTTGAAGAGCGAAGGAGAACTAAAAGGATATCTAGGTCGCCATTTCCGACAATGCTTCAGGAGCTCTTCACAGGAAATGATGCGTGCCAGCCTTTTCCGCAAAAAAATTCTCGAGTGCTCACGGCGATTATTCGAATACTCTCTCAATTCCTTCATTGCACAACTTTGTGGATTTCAGTTTCCATTTCTTCGTTCCTGCAGAAACCTGGAAGAAAATGAAGTAAACCAGCCAGTCAGCTTTAACTCTATTCTTGAAACTTCTTTTTTTTGTGATCGTTTGCGTTCATATTTTTATATCTGCAATTGATGGCAAGAAATACTACTGTCAAAATGGCAAGATTTTATATCAGGTTTTGCTTGGTACACAAGAGAATTTCTTTTGAAGAAATAATTCGTGAGAAGAATGAACTGGACTCGAGGATTATGTTCCTTTGCTATACGTACTACGTTTAATGTCACAAAGTCACACACTCGTAGCTGCTAAAACCTTTGTCGACAATGTTAGTATTAGTGGGCCACTAAATTATTAAGGTTCAGATCACACAAGGCAGAGTACCACAGCTGCACTTTTGTGTGTAGACAACGAGCAAAGTGACATTAAAAAAGAACGCTTCATTTTCCCACAACATCCGATTAGTTTTTGTCCATGTAGCGTCTGTGTCGTTGGTACACAACTGGACAATATGGGACGTTGTCAGCTCAAAAACTCATTCGCGTCATCTTTGAAAGCAGATTCGTGTTGTCCTTTCACCACACTATACTTTTAATCAATATGACTATACTACAGTACATACTTGAGCAAATCACAAGTCCTTTGGATCTCAAAACTCTATAAATTTATTGCGAACTGTTGGATTTGTCTGCCCATTCGGATATTCGGTTACACACGCTGCGACCTGTGTCCGTGCGAAGGGAAGGAAGAAGCTAGCAATATAAAATTTAATAATCATGGGCCTGCTTTCCTCCTTTCGAAATGCGTAGTTTTCTTCTCTGGACATTTCTGCTCTTCTGGGGTAAAGGCAGACGCAAGTTTGAGCTTGTTGTTATGCTTTCTAAAGCTGGTACAATGTTTGTATATTGAATGAACGCAGAATTAAATTATAGGGCGTTTGGAGGAAACATTAACAAGGTGAATAGGACCGACAACGACGACTACTTCCTACCCCACTTCAGACTTGTGAACATCAGCACTAAGTAAACAAGGGGAAATATGGAACAGTCTGGAGTGAGCAAGTTGTTAATGGTGTCGCATTGTCGCGCTACGACATCAATTTTACTCACGTTGAATTAGGCCGTGAGATCTCATTTTGTACGCAACACAGCACAAGCAAGACAACCAATTTATTGGAAACTTTCGTTATATATTTCAAGCAGTGCAAAGACATTTTTCCGCATGGATGACCAATAAATGTTTCATTTTAGGAACAGACAAAGGGTTGTGGGAAATGGGTTCTCCAAAATAAGAAAGCAATAAAGATTCCTAAATTAAATGTTAATAAACAATATTTCCGATTGTTTAATATAATACAAATTGAAGTTTCATTATACGACATTTGGTTATTATTGTTTATATTTTGTGCACAGTGATTAATCAACGGTATGAAGTGAGATTGGATGATGCTTTTACGTCGGAAGGAAACGACGCACAGTTGAGATGTGCAATTCCAGACACTGTAAAGGACTTCGTGTCGGTGACATCGTGGATTAGAGACGCATCCTTCAACATCTTCCCTCACTCGGGTGGAGGTAAGTCAAGTCACTCCTCCTTCTTGTGGGTTTTCGGTCACCAAAATGCGTGTGTGTGTGTGTCGGGCATATTATTTTAACGTCATCGTAAATAAACTTTTATTTGATGCTCCCCAGTGTACCATAGTCGACAGTAGTAAATCTTATGGGCGGTGTCCCTTCTCCCTCACTTTCTCCATTCCCTTTAATCCGCCCATGTAAAGGATGCAATAAAATATTTAACATTTGTGCATGAGCTGAACATAGGAATTTCCTATGTTTTTGTGCGGCGTGTGGCAACATCTGCAAATTTATTCTGAGGTCCCTTCAGTGATAGGTCACGGGGCGGCACACGATATATCTCTCATGTGTCGCGTCCTCTGAGTCCTGATCATCTTGCCGATGAATTGGGAAGAACGAAGAAGAAGTGAATAAATATCTCGTGCTAGCACAGCTCCTATAAAATGTTACAGGCAGGCGGGATGTTGATGTATCCAAGGGACGGGTAGTTTGTTCTTTCCAGTTGAAATATGAGGCTCATACTCCCAAGAAGTAAGATCAGATTCAGGTGGAGGAATGGAGAATTGAAAACGCTCCCGTTCAAACTGTTAGCGTTATGTTGGCAGTGCTGAAGGAGAAAACTGGCTATGTGACTTTGAGTTGAGGACCATTTCTATTATCGTGTGAAGGTGGAAGATACTTCATGGTTCCCTCGGGCGAGCTTTTGATTGAAGATGTTAGCCGAAATGATTCTGGCTCTACGTTTCGGTGCCGTACCGTCAATCGACTCACTGGTGAAACGCAATTGAGTGAGAATGCTGCCCGCCTTCAGCTTACAGGTAAAGGTTTCTTCTCTTAATCTCTTCTCCTTCTGACGTGTATAGACTGCCTCTTTTCCTGTGGCTTCTGTGATCATTTTTATATGTGCAAGAAACATTCCGTGAGCCTACCTTACTTTATATAGAGCAATGTGCTGTTTCCATTTACACGCAAATACTCAAAGTAACTCACAGTCTCTCAAGTCTCAACCTTCATGCTTGGACTCGGTCCCAAACCCATGAACCGAAAAAGCTCCTTGATGAAATTTGAGTGGAGTGTCTGTAAGTTCCTTACACCAAAATGAGAAGGAAAATCCAAACAGATTTGATTTTGGTGATTGCTTGAGATTAGTTCGTTGACACGAAGCTCAATTTTCAACTTGGGTACTACAAGCACTGAAATCTTCCATTTCTGTGCTTTCGTAATCTGACATAGCAATGTGCCTACATCAAATTTTATTCGCGCATTCCCTATTATCATTAGCAAATTCTTTTCAGATTTTACCTAGACTTTTTTAAATTTAATGAAATATACTACCTCTTTTGCTTGCGTTCTTCGCATTTTTGCAAGGAAGTCTCCTAAACACCATTCCAATTTTGTTCCTTCAGTCCTTATAGATTTAAATGAAGTTTCCACCTGCCGCAATTCCAATTGTCTACAAACTCACTTAACTCACATTTCTACTTTGAGCCGTAGAAACCATAAAAGTGAACGTAAAGACAAAAGTTCCTCTTGTTTACGTTGTGTGAATGCCGTTTAGCCCAGCTTGTCTCGTCTTATGTTGTCAAATATGGATAGAAAGTTTGAATACAAAGCTGGGAATTAAGTGTTAAGTTCTGTGCGTGAGCTTTCTGAGATTGTCTTTTGCGCACTGGGAAGAAGAGTCATTTGCATAAATTTGCTAATACCTTTCCCTTAATTGGAATGTAGTGTACTGTAACAACGATAGAGTGTGAGAGACTTTTGAGAGAAAGCAGAAAGGGGAAACAACGTTTACTTTACGTTGCAGTTCCGGGTTCAGCGGATTCAAAGTATATATATGAAGGATAAAATCTCATGGAAATGATTGTGGTGATGGGTTATAGGAGGTCCTACCAACAAAGCGGAATCGCCACCACATATTCATTCGCGGGTGCCAAAATTGAACCTAAGGGAAGGAGAGGTGGCCGTCCTCCTTTGTCTTTCTGAGGGACATCCACCACCGTCACATGGGTATGAAAATGATTCTCCGTTCTTTTGTTTCCAAAACTAAAAATACTTGTTAGTCTGAATATCCCCATTTGTTACCTTTAAATCGCCAAGTAAACCGCTAATGGAAGGCCATTTCTTTTCTTTGAAAATTAAATACCAGCAAACCGTAGTAACCATCGACAATAATTATACTCTTACGTCTTACGTCTTACAGTTTACATTTCAATTCGCAATTGTTTTTATGTTTTTATACCAGTTTGTAAAAATGTCTGTCAAAGTCAATTACCCAGGGCTTTGAAAAAGATTTTCATTTTTTGAATACCCGCTACCACAAGACAGTTAAAACTTATTTGTGATGATGATGCAGGTGGCTGCGTGGAAATGGATACGGCATGTTAGAACCACTACGCCAAACGGAACGGATCCGCCTTCGGAAGAGTGCTGTGATAATAGAAAACGTGGGAGTGCAGGACGCAGGGATTTATGTGTGCTACGCCAACAACAGTTTGGGGTCAGACCGGCTTCAAATAGATGTGGTAAGGGTGTGACACAGAAAAAATACGCAGGATTGCATGCTTTGTGCCAAACGAAGGAAGGAACAAATGGAAATCTTACGCTACACGGAAGAATATTGGCTGGAGTCGAGTGTCGTCGTATCTTTTGTTCAGTTTCTTCATCTGGTTGTTTGTTGGTGGTGGTTGCATGCATGTTTCCACTTTGTCGTTTGTCTTTCATCTCATTGTCTTTCTGTTTACGGCATGCCCTATTTTTCTTGGAGTTTGGCTTGCCTCAAGACAAGAGTGAGACGAACTCATTCAGAAGGGTAGTATGAGCAAGATTCCGTACCTCAAGGATGAACACGTACAAAAAATGGTCTTGACGTATACGTGAAGCACGTGAAAGATAGGATTTTTGGTGGACTCTTGGTTTTGAAAAAGTTTTACAATGGGTAAAACTGCATTATAGGATGTTGTGTGTGGTTTGGTTACATTTATTGATTGTCTTTCGCACAGATTGTGACGAGTCCTCTGAGCGTTCAAGTCCTTCCACCCGTGTTGACAGTTGATATTGGAAAGAGCGGTGAGTTGACTTGCTGGACAAACAGCCCTACTGATGTCACTTCATCCGGGATGACCACTAGCAGTGCAAGACAAATAACCTGGAAAAAGGATGGAACGGAAGTACGAGGGAGTCTTCGACTGTCGCTCAGCGCGTCAGGGGACAAGTTGCGCATCACCACAGTACAACGGGAAGACAAAGGCATTTACCAATGCTTCGTCAAATCCGACACGGACATGGCTCAAGCCTCGGCCGAACTTCGACTTGGAGGTAAAGAGCAATTCAGTTCACGAGACTTTCGCTTTCTCTTCCACTTGAATCCAAGTGGAGGACACGGTCTTATTGAGCTATATACTACTCCCAGTGAATATGTCACCCACACCGAAGAACCAACGGTTCCCTCAAACCTATCGTCTTTCTGTATTATACTTTTGTCTATCTGTTTTCTCAATGCCGTAGCTTTGCGTAATATTGAAGTGAAAGCACCTGCTCTTCTCTTTCTCTTTCCACTTGATGTTAGTGAAGTTTGAAAGCCTTACACTTTTGTGCATGTCAACATTATTTTGTTGAGAAGTTGTAAAGCATGTCAGAGCTCTGCTCACGTTTGTCTCAAGAGCACTTTAAATAGGTCCACACTGTCACTTTTTACTAGTTGTTCCAAAGACAAAGCTGGGAGACAAACTGAGACTGAGAGGCATTCCGTGTACAAAAAAGTGCACCGTGTGGGAATTTCATCCTACATTCAAATGCAACTCACTTCGGTTTATTGAACACGTTCCCCTTTTTCCTGAAGTGAAAGGTCCAGCGTAAAAGAGCATGTTCCATATTTGCTGTTTTCAGCAAAGAACACGCGTTTTTCCTTCGTTGACAACAGGGAAAGGAACACTTGACAAATTTGATGAGCAGGCAAAATTCTGAGAGCTTTCACAGCACTGTACAGACACTGAAATCAACTCGTTCTGAAAACTATAAAACCTCTTCCTTGAATCCATTCCACATTATGTTCAAATCTATGAATCATCAAAATCATCATTCAGCTTCCTTCTTGTATTACTGGGCGTCACTCAAGAGATGCAAGAAGTTGTTCTCCTACCCTATTACGGAGTTTGTGGTTTCCCTTTGATTTGATATTATCTATAATATCTGCAGTATTGTGAATGCTATATACAGACAGCATAATAAATAATAATTGCATTTGCAAGTTCTTATAGACCTTAATTATATTACCAAAAGTTTTGGGCTGTCAACCTTTGAGGTATTTTTATGTAATATAACATTTTTAGGAATGAAACGTTACTAGACTTGCTTAAAGGTTAACACCCTTTTAAGCTAACTCAGTAGCTCAGAGGTTTCTTCCAGAAAAAATCTTAATGAGTTCATTGTACTAATGGAATGAGATGACAGAGCTAAATTCACTCAGTTCACTTCTATAATTTTAATAATTTATCATGCTGATCAGCTAGTAATGTGGCAGGGTTGAATGTTCAAGCCTGTAAAATGCATTTTGGAACGAATTTGTATTTTCATGGGTCATGGAAAAATCAGTAATAAAATTACAACACTGCACAGCGGTCGTGCTTAAGTGTATGAAAAAGTTAAAATTGTAGTATCGTCGACGACGTGAGAGCGCATATTTAGAATGCTGATATTATGCTTGATAATTTACAGGAGGAGAGACCAATTCAGTAATTTTATTGCTCACTCTGGCTTTTATATTTTGTGCTGAGTTTGTGTCTTTTGCTTTGGCACGAATTGACGTTGGTTGTATTCACAGGATTTGCAATGTGGAAGTGAGAAAGAGATGAAGAGGCCTTTGAAATGAAGCAAGAACCAACCAACTCCATGTTAGTAGTTAGTCAAGTTAGTCTATCAAGTGGGTTAGTGCTGACTGAGAGGGTTGGCGTTGTTGGCTGTAAAGAGAGCAAAATACATATATCTACAACGCGAAGTAGAGAAAGCCGGCTTTTGCCTTGTTTCGCTTCGACAGTATTAGAAAGGCGTCTTTTTGGCCGCCGTTAATTAAAGGGAAGAGAGCCGTGAGCAACGCTTTGTGACACTTTGTGCCGTGGGTTGATGTGCTCAGCTAATTTGCGGAGACGAGCTTCGCTCTATTAAAAGTGAGCTGAGCACGACAATTTAATACGGGACGATGCCACAGTCCATACGCTCATTAACATGCCAAACAGAGTGCCAACATCCACCTTCATCAGTCATCCACCACACGCTTTGGGCCATCTGATCCTCTTCTCCTCTGGTTTTGATGCTGCCATCAACCACGGCATGTCCTCAAACTTTTCTCTTATTTTCCTCAACGCAACCTTAAATTTCATTTCACACATTACGAAGGCGGCTTTCCAAAGCTTTCCAAAAAAACTTCAACTATATACTATATGTTACTCCTATGTATTGCTTTGTAAATGTATTATACTTTACTTTGTTTATGAATGATCATCCTGCTTTTTCCTCTAACTCAAATCAATTTTCCGCCTTAATTTCCATACGCTGCAAGGCAAATTAGAGTTAGGATTAGAATACCCTTTTGTTTTTACAATATGCCTGGAAGTAACGGCGAATCTGTCCATAGTCTTTCCCAATTGTTGAATCTCCATCAACAGTTTTGTTCTCCGTGTATTGGACACTCTGTAAATTAAGAAGACGAAAATGTTACGTTAATTAAAATAGTATTTCGTTGTAATGCTCTGGTTTGGGTGTTCATTGTATATATACTACAATAGCACAGCTAACAGTTACGGTAATGTGTGCTATATCGAACATTTTCGTATTCTGGATCTGGCATTTTTCCTCTCCCTTCAAGTGGGTTTCCCTACCTGATTCAATTTGTATGCCATCCTAAAAAATTGGAAAAAACTACAAATTATGGTGTGAAAAATTGAATTTGATTTCACAGATGCTCACCCTCAGCTGGTGTACCGTTTCATTGAACAAACCTTGCGACCCGGTCCGGCCGTGTCACTTAAATGCTCTGCCACTGGAAATCCAACCCCTCAAATAACATGGCTCTTGGACGGATTTCCTTTGCCTCACTCGGAAAGGTATTTTATTCCAAAGCTAACCAAAACCACTTTAATAGTAATAAATTTCAACCGAAACAAATCAGCTGAATAGATAATTAAAGTAATACTAATACATACAAGTAGGACAGCGTAATTTATCACTTCTCCTGAAAGCTGTTATGGTACTAATTGTTGTGCTATATCAATGTGTTATAATTTCATGTCATGTAAATTCTCAGCTTGCATTTTTGTTCTCCAAAAAATATTCATTTTGAAACAGTAGCGAATATTCTGTCTTTTCAAAGGCTGCTTATCGGGCAATACGTTACAATGAATGGAGATGTAGTGAGTCACGTCAATATCACATCCACCCGAGTGGAAGACGGTGGAGAATTCAAATGTGTGGCAAGTAACAAACTCGGGGCGGCCGCTCATTCTGCCCGACTGAACATCTATGGTAAGTCCTTTACTCTCTGATTCCCTGCATAACACAATAGACTCAGTCTCTGAAGTCTGTAGTCCACACTTTTTTCATGTATGGTATTATAAAGGAAGAAAAGGGCGACTAGTGAAAAAAAAGTCCTCTTAGAAACCTCGAAACTGAAATTCGTAGCGTATCAGTACTACAAGGTATAAAGTTTAAGAAAGCGAATCAAAGCAAGCGGCTGCACAAGATAGAAAATAAGATGGAAAGGTTTTTTTGTCAGTGTATTCTGATGATGGAGGTGCAACCTGTGCTGGTAATAACAATGAATGGGCCATGGAGGCGCGTCGCCGTGGACAATGCATTTCCTTCATAGCCTGAATAAAGAAAGACGCAACGAAAGTGAATTGAGTTAAATTTTTTGGGTTGGAATTGATTTCACACAGGTCCTCCTTTTGTAAGGAACATGCCGACGAGTGTCACAGCCGTTGCGGGGAAAGTTCTCACTATCAAGTGCCCTGTTGCTGGATACCCCATTGCTACTATTTCTTGGGAAAAAGGTTTGTGAACATCATTCTTATGACTTTCTATGTCGTAAAAAACGTATTTTATCCGCTCAGGCATGAACAATGAACAGCCCAAATATGCGGGTAACTTGTAATGTCTCTAGCAGCCATTTTCTTGACGTATATAGTAATGCATGGGGAAGCGGTCGCTACGCCACATAAACTTGCTGTACGGGTTTACCACTTACACTTATAAAACAGTTACACTCTAGTTGTAGGATTCATAAATTTCGAAAAAAAATCATATCAATATATATTTTTTTATTTTCGAGGTGTGACTAAAATGTTAAATTTTGTCTACCAGGTTTTATTTTTATAATATTTACGGCATGCATTTAGAAAATCAAAAAGTTGGAAATACATGCACAATACACAGGTTCAGCGTTAGTTCCGCATCAGCGTGTGGATACACAATGCAATGGACGGCAATTTAATTTAGGCGGTGGTGTTGGTAAAGTCAATAGGTTTACTCGGTCCATTTCGTACGTAATACTAGAAACAGTAGCCATTCCTGTTTGCGGTATCCATTTCTCCAGGCCGTATTATCACACTCCAACGTTTTCAAGCGGAAATAAGTGAAACTTTCCCATGCTTCAATCCACTCCTGGAAAGTAAGAGGAAAGAGAAAACAAAATGATTATTTTGATAGACTGTTGGCCTGTTGGGTTTTGGTAGATAACCAGGGTCTTCCGCTAACTCGAAGGCAGGTCGTGTCACCCGATGGAACTTTGACAATTCGAGACGTGGACCGAACTGTGGACTCTGGATGGTACACGTGCACTGCAGCAAACAAACAAGGGAATTCGGATAGAAAAGGAGTCCAGGTGAACGTAGTCGGTAAGGAACTTTTTGTCTCGGACTCAAAATCCCTCGTCTCACATGCGATGCAATGCAATGTCCTACGTGCTGGAGAATCATTACCATTACCATTACCCAGTGTCTCTCAATTCCTACTACTCACATTCCGCATTCCATCGCCGTCGTTGTCTATCATTGAATATTCATTACTTGGTCTACTTAATTAAGTTGGCCGGGTGCCGATGGGAATATGCCATTTGTACGCTTTAGATAAAACTTGAGGCGGACCGCCGCGACTTTTCTCTACTGAAATGAAAACTATTGGAAAAGAAACTTTTTCTCGTTAGGATAAATGTGTCATTTGACAAAACTTGAGGGAGAAGTCAAGTTCAAATCACCTGATTATTTACCTTCTGTATTTTACAAGAGAAGTTCATGTAACATTTTTCTTATTTCCAACTAAATCTAGTGTACTTTCTTCCTTTTTATGTGATCTTGCTATCGTGTATAACGTTATGGCACAACTAAAAATATACTGTTATTAAATTTTGGCGACGGATTGGCGTGTTATCCTGACATGCAAAACGAGCTAACAATATTAAATAACTTTCTCTATCGTCTTTGCAGTTCCTCCAAAAATCGACCCTTTCAGTTTCCCGGAAAGTACAATTGAAGGAGGTCGTATTTTCGTGGCGTGTTTTGTCAGTGAAGGTGACGGACCTTTACGAATCAAGTGGTTTAAAAACTTGCACAATATGATTCCACCTGGAAGTGACAAAATGCCCAGGTCGGAAATGAGCACTCATCAAATAGGGGATTTGGGCGCACTCGCTTTACAAACTGATCATGTAAAATCCGATGATTCGGGCAACTATTCGTGTGTAGCCAAAAATGCTGGTGGAGAAGTCTCTTACACTTCGGAATTAGTGGTTCATGGTACTTAATTTTATCGTTCAACTTTTTTGCTTTGCCACTTTTTTATTTGTCTTTGAAATTTTGAAAAGTCAGAAAGTCTAGTCGATTTTCTCTTTCATGGTGCATGAGTACGTAGTACCTAAACGTGCGAGTAAAGCAAGAGAACAGTTACTTAAAGGTGCACAATTTTTCTTCCGTTTCCCATATTCCCCAACTACTGTTTTGTACTTTAAGATCATGTAAAGTCTAAATCTGAGCAAGAAATGATAATCACAGCAATTTCAGGTGTCCTTTAATCGTTCATTGTCAATTCTACTAAAAGAGTGGCATTGTTGTATATTTGTGCAGCTCCGTAACGGTTTAGCAATCTGCTGAATTAATTGCTGAATTACGAAAGTGCAATTACTAATTAGAACTCGTTCAGTAGTTACTTAAAATAATGAGATTTGGTGCTTCCAATAAAAAAAACTCATTTAACGGTCCATTAATTGAATTAAAATTACGCTGATATACTTTAAAGGGTACGTGTCCCACTGCTAAAAAATGCGTGTATTATTCGTGTGATGAAGAGATTTGTAGTGACATTTCTGGTGACGACAACAGTATGCGGAAGAAGAAATCCAAGGAAAAGGATGTTCCGATTGAGAAAAGATGAGAGAAACTTGGTAGGAAAGCGGAAGTAATGCGTGCCTTTGTTGTAATGATGACTGTTACAGTGCCTCCGCGGATCGCGCCATTCAACTTCCCAGCTGAACTGTCTCAAGGAGCACGGTTGACTTCTTTGTGTTCCGTGGACCGGGGCGATATTGAACAGACCAATCTGACTACCACATGGCTCAAAGACGCCATCGCAATTCAACCAGGAACGACTGATGAGCGGAACTCGACGAGAGTAGTTCAAGTTGATGCGTACACTGCCATGATAATCATAGAGAAGGTCGACGCCACTCACACGGGCAATTACACTTGCCGCATCTCTAACTCTGTCGAAGAAGTTTCGGCAACTGCTTCATTCATTGTTATCGGTAGGAAGTGTCCTGTCTACTCAAATCCACGCTTTCTGCACAGGTCAATTCTGCACTCACAACACACAGCACAGCACTCTGTAATAATCTGCACTCTGTAAACTTCTCTCCCAAGCTTCCACGTTTCTTATAAAATTATAATACTGTACACGATGCCGCCCAAATGTGACGTCGGTCGTCACCGTCACTACGGATTGCTTCTGACGGTTATTTTTGTTACGTTACATGGCACGACGGTCAATGTACAGCCCGTCACCCGCCCTTTTGAATACTCATCAAACTCTATTCGCAAGTTAGCATCTGTTGCACATTTCCCCAGAAGCACGGTTGTAATGCACAATGCACTGTATATTTGAGAACGTTATTTTGAAGCACTTTCACTTTCACAAGACATTTGTCTGTCACTTTCATTATTACTCTAAATCTACATCTCCATGTGTTGTCACCTGCTTACTATATTACAATGGAAACTATGCATATAAACACGACATCTTAACTTTCACTGTTGTTTTCTCTCACCGGTTGTTGTAACTTTGAAACTGTCTGTCTTTAAGCTTTTCAAGCACTGTAGGAATTTAAATAATAAGGATAAGGATACAATATTGACTAATATTTAGGTATGCAATGAATAGTAATTATAGCGCATATGGAAACTGACGTTTTGCATTCCGTCAGCATTCACAGCTTGCGTGTATGATGATTCCAAATTCCAACACGGAATCCACAGTGATTCCAGTGTGAAGAAGTACGTTTGGTTATTATAATATTATGGTGACTGACGTGAGGGTTGGTTGCTAGCTTAAATTGAGTATTTTTTCCAATGTAAGTATGACTAATATGATTATACGTAGTAAGGGAATGAGAGGTTTCTTCTATGCACTTTCTCTGCACCAAAGAAGCTGCCGTGTTTTTCATTAGCATGAGTGGATAATTTGCATGAGAGCATTACCATAACGCTCAGAGGCTTTCTCACCACTCGTTTTATTGCCTCACACACAGAGGACTCACAAAAAGTCCGCGTCTAATTCTCATATAAAAGTCTGAAATTCCTTGAGTTTTATGCAAGCAAAACGACGCTCTGCTCTCTTTTCTCCTGGCTTTTCTTTCTGTCTTTCTTGCGACCAGATTAGAATAAAACGAATGCTATTTCTTGGTCTCATTCTCGTTTTTTTTTGATCCATGCTCAACGCTGGGTTTTCTCCTTGCAATATCTTAACCTCTCAAAAAGTAAAGAGGAAGATTTTCTGTCGCCTTTCTTCATCACACCTTTGTTGCTTTAGCCCTTCATTTAAAGAGCGTTTGCCTTCAGCAAACGTCTTTGCTCCTCTGATAAGATTCCATTTCCATTTGTCCACAATGGATCCTGACCACTTTCTCCTCTTTCGTTTTCTCATCCTACATATTCTCCTTCCGGAAAACTCAACTCTTCTAGTAGCATTTACAGGGTGCTCATCTCATCTTCTTTTCCTGGTTCTTTACCCTTTTGTCCTGTCTGTCTTGCATCAGAAACTCTTCTCCCGCCTGTCACTTTCTGTCAAATTGATATTTAATGTTTCCCTCTCCTCCGTTTTTTCATTTTCTCGCCACAACGAATTGTTTTCCTTTCCTGCAATTCCTTAATGCAGTTTTCCTTCGTTTTATCCATACGCAACTCACAAGTAGCACAGTATGTTGTAATTTCAGCATTCGATCTCTGTGTACTCTGCAAAGCCCCCTTAAATCATAATCCTATGAGACTGTCTTGATATATATTTCGTTGTGTACAGATAACCATTCATTTTTTAATACTTACATGTAACTACAGATCCCCAAAGTAGGATTCAAAAAACCATTTTTGCTGTATCAACGCTTGTTTCTAGCTTTTCTTCTGCCACTCATTCTAACCCAACCAACCAAACTGAAATATTCTAAACGTGTAACTAAACATATGATGAAAAAAAAATAAAGTATATGATTAATTGTGCACATGATTGATTTTTTGAGCACTCGCATTATACAATTGTATTGTTCCAGCACTCGTACTTAATGCACAAATTAAATATAGATATACTTTAAATGCCTCCTATTTTTTTATTTAGTAGTCGTAATCTTGCATGACACTGGTAGTATTTAAAATGATAAGAGTAATATTACGTGATAGTGGATTTTGTGTAACATTAATTGTCTAGTGTACGACGAATCTGAAATTAATGATGCTTTATTGATTAAAAAAATATAGTTCCACCGAGATGGGTTGTTGAGCCAAGAGAAACTGAGGTGACTGAGGGTAGTCATGTGGCCATTCCTTGTCAGGCCGATGGGTTCCCGGTAGCCAGCATTTCATGGAAGAAAGCCGTGGGTAAGTGACTGAATGAGTTATGCACATTAGAACAAGAGTTCAACTTTTTCCTATGGACGGAAGTTCGTTTGCCCTTTTTGTTGGCTCTGTATGGGCGGCAACATCTGACATTAGGATGAGCCTCTTTCTTGAAAGTCGTAATTTATTGGGATTAGCATAACTCCGAGGTCTTGTTTGAAGAACTGTGCCACAACGAAGTTCCATGACTAACAGTGAATAAAGACTAAAGACCGTACAATGCAATTTTTTTCAGAAACATTGCACAGTTATTTATCGTTAGCATCATCGTGTATGATATGATAATATATACGTTGTGTTCTGTTCGTATGCAGGATTCTGAAAAAATTGTCATTATAGAAAAATCCGATTTTTTAAGAAATATTTTGATTGAATTTCGTTTGTTGCTGAGGAAAGGAAGTAAAATACACTTTGCTGTGTTTCCGGTCTGTAGGTTACTAATGCTATAGCATTACTGTAACTGTAACATGTTACTATATAATAATGTTGCTATTTTCTCGACTTGACGCAAAAGAATGAGGGAAAAGGTTTAAGCACTCAGTTCTCTTTGAAGTTGAAAGGAGTTGTTACGTAAGACGGTATACGCACTCGCACAAGATTAATGGGCAGATTCAGATTTCCCATTCCGACCATAATAATGCATGTAAAATGTACACGGGAATATGGAGAAGTTTTCTCAAGCGCGTAACACCCAAAGCATCTCGGACAAATGCTCACTTTTACTTACTACACATCTCAACGTGAAGATTTCTCTTTCTTTCTCTCTTCGCAATTGGCTATTGTGCCGAGTGTTCTTGTGTGTTCTTCTTTCGTCTCCTTTTTATTCTTGGGGTATATACACTTAGCACTTTTGCTTGTTATTTGTATCTATCTATGAGGAAAGAAGGCTTTGAGGTAAGAAAAATCTGAAAAAAAACGAGAAGAAAGAAGCATTTTTCTTCGAAAGAGTCGAGTCGAGGATAATGTACTCTTTTCTTAACACAAGAAAAAAAAAGAGCGACTCATAAATAATTCATAGAGAGTAATCCGATTATATCTATTTTTGTTTTGATGGAGAATGAGTTTTATTTGAGCCCATTGCTGGAAGATTGGTAGCAGAATAATCCTCAAGACATCGTAGACATGATTTTCATCTAAGTCATTTTCTACATTTGTGGTTCTCTGCGAATGTGAAAGGTTTCATTTTATATGCTGTTGTACATACTGCGAACCAAAATTGCGTTTCTCTTCCCACGCAACGTTCCGTTGTCTTCAGGAGAATCAACAATTTCACTATGGAAGTTGAATTTAATATAAGCTTATTTCTTTTTATAGGGAACAGACCTGAAAACTATAGGGATATTGTCATTCACACTTCCGCCATGAAAATGATGGGAGATGATTCCATTTCTTTTCCAAACGGAACGCTTTTCATTCGGTCAGCCAGGAAGATGCATCAAGGGTTCTATCTTTGTGAAGCGACCAATGGAATCGGATCCGGTTTGAGTAAAGTCATTCGACTCGTTGTCAATGGTAAGAGAACAGTGAATATTAGAAATGAACGTGGGAGATGTGATGATGCAACACGAAAGAGCAAATAAATATTAAGGAAGTTCTATATAGCATTTAAGTTTTTAACAAACTCACATCACCGTTGAAAAGCAATTGTGTTTTATTTTTAGTTCCAGTGCAAGTAAAGGATCCCACGCAAAATGTTACAGTGCGCGTTGGAAGCTCGGGTGTATTACGTTGTGAAATATTAGGAGATCTTCCCATTGTCGACGTGATCTGGAGAAAAGGAATGACGGATATTAATTCTGACCAAGATTTTCGGTAGGTTCATTGTACTTTGTACATGCTACTTCACAATTGTGTTTGTTTTCTGCTATCCTTTAAAAATTATTAACCAACTCATGGTTACAACTTGTGAGTACGGTTACAATGCCGCATAATGTGGTACAGTAGTTGTTGTTTAATGAAGAGTTCTGTAAAGTAAATTATTCACTCTTAAAGCCACGGTAAATGGGAAATGTCTCCGGATAAGAAGAAGAGTTGTCAAGAAGGTCTCCGAAGTCTTGAGTGGAAAAGTGAGGGCAGTAGGTAATGCACGAGAGTAAGGGCAATGAGAAAGATTTATGGTAATCTACAATGAATTGGGGTAGCTGAATCCACGAGATTTGTTCATTCTTATGTGTTCTACTTGTATTTCAGGTACCAAGTGCGGACGATGAACAACAGTCAAGGCATTTTCTCGGAGCTGACAGTAAATAATGTGGGTCGGGACGACACCGGAAGGTATATTTGCGCTGCTGCCAACCGACATGGAAGAAGCCAAGCTGCTCTCTGGCTCTATGTGCAAGGTGAGTTATGCCTTTCTGTCTGTCCACGTCTACCTTAACATATTGCCCTTATTACCCTGCTCAACTCATTTCCACTCCTGAGAATTCTATTTACATCTTAATTTCAATCACTGGGGTGTTGTTATGTGCTCACTCCAATGTTACAACGAACAACGGACATGGAAATTCTCTGTTTTATATATTTACTACCTACGCATCTTTTATCTATCTCTCTTCAGTCATTCTCACTATTGCAAAAGTACTGTCGAGTCACAACAGCAAAGCCTGTTGTATAATACGTGGGTTTGTCCGTACGCCGTCATTCTTAATGATACTATAGACAGTAAAACATACAACGTTAGCATGAACTACAATATACAATTAGTAATGGTGAGAGCATCTTATTATGTAATTTTATACCAGTTTCTTCCCTCTGAAACTGAACTGAAAACAACAAAGGGGAGAAGCTATATCAGCCCATTTGGGCTTTGCTACAATTCTCGTATTTTCATTCCGACTTTCTCTCGGTTGAAATTATATAGGCTTGGCACACAGAGAACAGCGGCAATGGACCATTAATCATGTGTGGGTTGTAATGCAGATGTCTTATATCTCTTGTTTTCCATGTCATTAGAGCCGCCAGACACCCCGAGGAATTTACATGTGATCTCAAAAGGCAGTCGTTTTGTACGGCTTGGTTGGATCCTCACACAGGACGGAAACAGTCCCATTATTCAATTTACCATTCAGTATCACGAGCAAACAACAGGTTACCACTCTTGTTTCAGCACTGCCATTGTTATTTTTGTTACAGCTTTTAGCCATATACTGTAGAAAGGATCTTAGAAAGATGCTAAGCGAAATGAGTGGGTTTTGTTTCACAGGCGGAAGACTTAGCAACAACAATCAAGAACTTGTTGTTCTCGGCCATGTATTTTCAGAAACAGTTGGAAACTTGAAACCTGCTACGGCTTACATTTTCCACGTCGTCGCTGAAAACCACGTTGGTCAAAGTGAAAGAAGTGAAGTAAGCAATTTGTTAAAAAAGAAATGAAACTCGAGTGCCACAGATTACATTGAGAAGTAGAGTTTGTAGTTCATTGTTTTTATACTGTCTGTTATAATACACTTTTCGTAGCACCTTGAAGTCACTACTGATGGAGAGGCTCCAGAAGGACGACCTAAAAATGTCAGGGTGAGTGCAGCTAGCTCGGTTGACATTCAAGTCACCTGGGAACATCCAGATAAAGCAACATGGCATGGACAATTGCTGGGCTACTACGTTGGATTCAAACGCTACAAGTATAGCTATAAACTGCTTCAACATTAAAGCTAATTAAAGATTTAATTGCAAATGCATCCGTGTGTTCTAATTGACCGAATAGGGAGGATGAACAATACCAATTTAGTACAGTGGACGGGAAAGATTCCAAGTTTTCACACGTGGTGAAAGGTTTAAGCCCTTTCACTCCATATGAAATTGTAGTACAAGCGTACAATAGCATTGGAGCCGGTCCACTTGCAGAACCATTGTTAGTCACAACACTTGAAGATGGTGAGATTACTTTTGAAAATACATATGTACTATAAATTGAAAAAATTGGGATTTTTTCACCGGGAAAAGAAAGCACACATTGAAAATAAAACCGTAAAGCTATAGTATACTGCATATTGGCAAACCGTTACTCACACACCTTAACTTTTGACTGTGACAGTTCCATTATCAGCCCCGGACGGGAGTCATTGCTCGCCGCTCACTTCACAAAACCTACAAGTGACTTGGACGGCTTTGAGTGTAGAACAAGCCAGAGGCCTTGTCAGGGGATATAAAATCTTTCTGGAAAGGATTGACTTTGACCAATGGGGTCAGTGTAGATATTTATTTTTCTAAGGGAAAGCAATTTTTTTGCACAATACCTGCTTTATTCACTCTCAGTCCATTCGCATTTGATAGGGACAGAAATGAAAGAGACCAAACCCGCACCGATTTATCTATAAGTAAGATGTTTCATTGTATGGTTTTCTTTTTTCATTTTCTGTACACGTGGGTTTCATCAGGTGCTGAAGTACTGCCTATTCTTCGCACGACTACAGCAACCAACATTGTTATAAACGGTTTGGCAAAGTATGCGAATTATAGTGTTCAAATTCAAGCTTTCACCAATGCAGGGGATGGACCGCTCTGTGCTCCCATTTACTGTCACACAGACGAAGACGGTAAGTCTTACATTGAACATTGAACCTTTAACACAAAGTACCCGAATATCCCAGATTACACTTTATCCAGGACACATTTCTCAACCTCAAGCTCTTTCCTTTTACCCTCATTATAATTTTATACATACTAACGACAGTAGGGATTTGCGAATGGTAGCAAATGAGAACATCTTGTGGCAAAGTCCACTTGTCTGCTGATGCCACAAGGAGACAGTCACTGACTTCCGGATTCATTCCTTCTTGACATTTTTTGCTGTATATTTAGTACCCGGAAGTCCTGCTGCGGTAAAGGCCGTTGTGAGCGGGACCTCGTCCATCATTGTCAGCTGGCTTCCGCCGACGGATCCTAATGGCCAATTGACCAAGTATAGCGTGTTCATGTCTGGGACTGACAGCAAATCACAGAAGAAGAGAAGCGTATCTTCAGAAACAAGCCGACTTCAAGTATGCGATTTTATAAAATGAAGTCTCGTAAAAATAAGATCTGTTTCTGATTGGTAGTATTCACCATTACACTTTGTATGGTTGGATGTTGCATTTTGCCTATACAATATGTGATAGTTTTGAAAAGAGGTACGACTCTGATAGTCGATAGTCTCATGAAGTAATCACAATGCTTTGTCTTTCTTTTTTATAGTTTGATGGACTTCGTGCAGAAGAAAAGTATGAGTTCAGAGTAACTGCCTCCACAAGAGTAGGAGAAGGACAGGCGGCTGTCACCTACAGATCACAGACGAAACATGGTACGTCGATGAATGAGTTAGATGTATCAAGATGTTTCAAACTGCATTGACAGTTTCAATTAAAAATGGAGCTGGAGTTGATACTGACGTTACTGACGTATAAAAAAATTCACTTTTAAGTTTCCTTTGTGAATTTTTCAGTTGTAGCATCCATTATTTCGTTTGGCGTGGAACATCGTGTCTTGTGGAAAACTAATGTAAAACTTCCTTGCGACACTGTGGGCATTTCCACCGTTCAATGGTCACGATATTCTGAAGTTGTTCGAGATACTGAAAGGTACTAAAATACTTAATATGATAGCACTACTTGATGTTGGAAACTATAGTGCTTCTTCACTCACAATGCAACCTACTCCATCGGTTTTACTATCATGAAGCGATGAAGAGATTTGTATTTATCCGAAAAAGAGATTAAGTTTATATAGCAGTGCCACTTTGCTCAATTTGGAACTAATGAAATGCCTTTATCTTTAGATTTAGTAGCAATCAGAACGGGTCCTTAATAATTCGAGATGCCAGGCGGGACGACAGTGGAAATTACACTTGTACTGTCAGTGTGAAGAATGGGTTCTCTGCAGAGTCGATTCAGTACCGACTTGTAGTCCAAGGTATAGTGTGCCATAATACGGCTCTCGTGTTTCATGTTCTTCTCCGAGTCAAACGATGCACCCAGAGTTACGAATTCGTTTATAGCTTTACGAACTAGAGGAAATGAAAGAGTTTAAGCAATCTTTTGAATGTCTTCCATTTGTGAACGATAAGAAAATCTCAATTGTTCCCATTTACGAGCACATCTGCATATACGAGAAATTTTGGAAATTGCAAATGGTCTTGGAAAAATTAATGTTTTTCGTTTAAATTTAATGTCTCAGTGCCCCCATTGGCACCAATTCTGTCCACCTCTGCCACAACTCATGGCTCCATTACTCTTCAGTGGAAACTAGTTGATTCGGGAGGCGCTCCAATTCGGGGTTATATTTTACATGTCAAGTCATCTGATGGTGAATGGACCGAAAGACGCATCGCCCGTCACTTGACAACATTCGAGCTTCGTGACTTGGACTGCGGCACTCGTCATCAAGTGAGTTTCTTTCAAGTAAACTTTTGTAACGACATGTCTGACATGTAAAGGCGTAAGGGTGGTTTATACATGCCTACGTATTCTGTTGAACAGATACTACGTTCCTAATTATTTCCTTATAGTAATTAGACAGTGCGATATTTAATAATCAGTTTTTTTAAATTTTGAAAAACAAATATGTTAAAGTACAGTAACCAGGAGATGTTGGGTTCTGATGCGATGCGAAGTGTGGTGTTTGTGTTCAAAGTATGGTAATAAATAAAAATGTTATGGCTCAGGTGTACCTGACTGCAAGCAACCGAGCTGGAATGGGTCGGGCAAGTGACATAATGAATGCGAGCACACTTGGTGGTGTACCGTCACTTGCTGTTTCCGCTCCAAATTTGATGGTGCAAACGAATCGAACTTGGGCTCGTGTTCTCCTCAAGAATGTGTGGTGAGTAATCAAAATATTAGTAGTTTCCTAGTCGTAAAAGTGGGAAAGATAACTGACGTCAAGTCAGTGTGATTCTCCACTTGGCTTTTGTATTGAAGTCAAAGTCATGAAATATCACATTACTATATTTATGTCTCTTGTAGGTCCCCGAATGGATGTCGTATTCATAAATACCGGGTTCTGTACAAGGATCATGGAGACAATCGATGGCAAGCAGGCAAGACACGATTAATAAGAGCAATCACACCACAACGTCGTTTGCAATTTTATAGCATCAATTCATGAAAAAACGGGCAATTTCAAACGTGTTCTCGTTAAAGAAGCAAGACCACAGTCGCATGAATCATTTCTCATTGGGTTTTTCTTTTGTGTACAGTTGCGGGTGAGCTGCATGGAGAAAGTCCCTCCGTGGATTTAGTAGGATTAAAGTCCGCAACTTCCTACCAACTGCGTGTCGTAGCAAGCAACAGTGCCGGATCTACTCAAGCCGAAGTCACCATCACCACACCGTCGTCATCCCAAAGTGAGTCTTCCTTTTTTGTTCCTGGTCTTCTCTTGGTTTTCTTCCTATTTCATTTCTAGGGTTGACTCCAGAACCTGAACCATGTTTTTTATCATCCTTTACTAATGCTGTTCCACGAGCTTCCACTTGCTCACAATGAACACTAGCAGTGTGAGTCACAAATATAGTACAACTTTGAGTCGCCCTTACATTCACAATAGTGTCGGCCACTTTCGTCTACAGTTTAATATTAGGTCGGTGTATCTTCATTGTTTGATTTACGACCGCTCTTCTCCTGCTGCGGATTTACTGCTGACTTTCTCATAAAAGTGACATTGGTTTGCTTACAGCTGTATATAGGGAGTTTAATGCCATGAAGGGGAACTGGATGAAATAGAAAGGAGTAAAGGAGCCGTGGAAGTGGCATAGAAATCCTAGACGATAGAATGCTTCGTCTTGTATTAAAAAAACGAGAGTTTCTGTGTGTTCAACGCTCCTTGAGAGCAAACTGATGGACTCTTTGTCTTTTTTTTGGCAACTCTTACAGGTTTCGGAGCTGAGACGTCCAATAACATCATGAACCAGCCGATTTCCACACCGTTTTATTTGGACATCAAATTGATGGGCCCCATTCTCTTATCCTGCACTGCCATCCTCGTCGCTGCTGGCGGAATTTGCTTATGCTACAAAAGAAGTATGTTGACTATCAAATTCGAACAATATTTTACGCCATTAAGTCTTGCATTTGTCTTGTGGAACTTAAGAACGCTAACATTTGACTTACAGAAACTACTACGGACGGTCGATCCAACGAACTCTTGTCTATTGGAACTCCATCATCTTCCACCTACTTCAAGCAAAATCAACGGAACTCTCAGCAAATTTATATGACTGTAAAGAAGTCGACACCAATCAAAAGTGTGGATATGGGTGATTTGGATCACATTCCTCGTTAGTTATATTGCTTTGTTAATACAATTTAATATAAATAAACTGTATGATGTGCGTGATATATAAAAGTTTGATAGTAGCTTTAAGGTTGAATGAATGGGTAATTTGATGCATTGTATTACTTAATTTAACGTGCTTGTTTTATGATTAGAATATGCGGATGACATTTATCCATATGCCACGTTTGAACTGAATGAACCACGAAGGGACTCGAGGTCAAATACAACACTGGATCGTCGTCGTTGTGGTGTTCCCGTACAAAGTCGTAATATGGTAACAGTTTCCAAACTAAGGAATACATTTTTCAAAAATTGTTATATTCAAGTTTTTCAACTGCTCCGTCTGTAGCCTATGAGACATTGGGAAATTGAAAATTTTGTTTTTATCAATACCTTAGATGACAAGTGAAAAAAGCATTTCCTCCTCAAAGCAGCAAAGGCTGTCCCGACATGTTCACAAGGCGGATGAGAGTGAGGAGTACGACAGCATTGGATCCGACTCGGACGCAACAGACAAGGAAATGTCGTGTCAGAATAAATATGTGATACGTAAGTCGCTACCGTTGAAGTTTTCAAGGAAGGAGAGTACGGTTGAACTTGAAAGGGATATTTTTGGATTTTTGCAGGGAACAACATTGGACCCAGTCGATCTCAACCTACCTATAAGTTTGCTGATTACGAGACGCACCTCCGGTGCGGGAACCGCTACGAGTTCGTACCTCCTTGTAACCCTATGCTTAAATTCCCTGAAAAACTAAGACCATTTGCTACAAGTAAGGATGTGCATTTGCCTGCTGCGTTGGACGACAGAATCCTCCAACAAGCGCATCATTAGAACTTTTTTCAGTGCATCCCTTGTTTTGAATTTCAATGTTAGTTAAAATCCATATGATTTCTCCAAAAAATTTCGTACAGATGAGCTGCATCTTATTCCTGACTCTGCCACTTCTTCCGAAGTCTCTCCTGCCAAAGATATCAGACCAAGAAGGGACAAAAAGACCAAGCACAAGTAATTTTTGTATGCCTATTTAATGAATGCTCTCGTGTTATAACGATGTTCTTGACTGTCAAAAAAGTTTAATTCCTTATCAAATGATATTCATTCATTTCAGAGTTCTTAATTTCTTCAGCGTGCACCCTTTTGGAATTCCGGGGGTGGGAATGCATATCGAGCCTCCAGTGGGATTTTCTGATGCCAGCACGGAGAATGAGAAGTGCACAACTCCTCAAAGTGAATTTGCTATTGCTGTTTGATACCTGACATTTTTACTCATCTGCCATAACCATAACAGTATCACCTTGTACAACCTCCATTTTATAGTATCTTAATACTGCGTAATCAACGCCATGTACATATAGAAATCATCATTAATCATTACACAACACATAAAATTTGCAATAAAGAATTTGAAAAATTGTCCGTAGATCCAAATCTATTTGATGTAGTATTTAAATAATCGTTTTTATATTTTATTTCAACTTGCATAGAACCGACATGTTGTCATCAAAAATATGACATTATCCTACCTTACTTTATTGTTTCATTTCCTAGAAATTTAAAAAATGAACATAACTGACTGAGAGCTGGATATTCGGTACAGCTCCACCGACAGCCGGAGACGGTACAGCATTAACATTCTAGTGGAACGTGAAGAAAGCTGATTCTGGGAAAGGAACGGTCGAGAATAAAGCAGTTTCGTAATCGTTTCGTATTTGACAGTCGGAGACGGTACAGCATTAACATTCTAGTGGAACGTGAAGAAAGCTGATTCTGGGAAAGGAACGGTCGAGAATAAAGCAGTTTCGTAATCGTTTCGTATTTGGCAGGTAGGGAGCGTGTAAAGGTCAGGGATCTCAAACACGCATTTTCACTTCACTCACGCTTTCGGAGGGTCTTGTTCTTGCTGGTTTGATTCCATTGAACTTTGTCAGTACACTCATCTTGAGAGTCGTACATTAATTAAGAGTTTTTATTAGTTTCTGGATTATTTTCTGATTGTACCAACCATAATGAATGAATTTTGCAAACAATTAATACCAAAGAGCCATTATTGAGTCACATAGTAGATTTACTTTTTTTGAAGCATTAAAGTTCTTTAAAAGCTAGTAACTTACTAATATAGTAAAAATATACAAGTCAAATCTAGTTCCTGAATTATTACTTATTATTGCGTATTACTTATTAGTACACTTATTAGGGACAGTTTTCCAAGTCCCAATGCAAAACTGGATTAACTGGAATTAAAATATGTACAGATGCAGAAATAAGACTTTGGCTGTCAAAGTAAGTAATCAAGGTACAAGACACAATAAAAATAATAGTTCTTGGCTTTCCTGGTATGATTGTAATGATACATGAGATTAAATGCGAAATTATAGCATGAAAAAGATTGAATATACTGAAGAAAGTGGAAAGCAAGAAGCCACGAAACTGCCATAATATGTGACAAAAGTAAAGAAAATTCTCTCGTTTCATCTTGCGTTCACGAGGGACAGAACAAAGTTTTTTTGTTGGTTTAGAGATCGCAGTTGTACATAGTCGGTTCCAGGTTTTTTTTATTATAAGACATCATCTTATACTTTGTTCAAGGCAACCTTTTGACTCCGGTAATCACACTGGGAGCATCATTTCTGAATTTCGTTACCATTGTGCTCTTGTGTGTATAGCTTTTTGTAGCTATACACACGATGAGATTTCTCTATCGCTTTTTTGTACACAACGTCAGCCACGAAAACTTTAATGTTAAAAAAAGGTACAGGAAAAGGTCCCTAGCGATCGAAGAGTGAAAGGCAGTCTCAAGTTATCATCGAGTTGCGTAAACTCTCGTGTGTGATGTAACGCAACTAGAAACGGAAAAGCAAAAGAAACCGATTTGGTGTTGAAATGGGTCCTATCGTCCACTCTTCAAAAGACCTTTGGCTTGTTTCTTTTCTGTTTCTTTTGCGACGACCCTTTTTTTTCTTTCAAAGCTTCAGCTCACGACTCACGTCTTCCCAGTTTACAAATAAGGTAGCACGATCGCTTTCACCCTGTTTGGCTCGATACGAGCTCCTACCATTTACAAACTTGATTTTTTTTCTCTTGACCATTGACTTTCTGACGTGAACTTCTCTTTTTTACTTTGTCATTTCTGTCTAATCCCTCTTTAAAAGGCTTCTGTACTCATTCAACTCGGAGTTGAATCGTGTGATTTGCCCGATTGGACAAAACTTCGTTACATTTATTTGTTGTAGTCTTTACATTTTATAATCCTTACAAGGTATTAATTGCTTATGAAATGTAACTTGATCTCAAGGTCATATTAAGACGTTTTCAGCTTCATAATATTATAGAAATGTCATTAATACAACACATGGAAAATGCAAAAAGAATACAATAATGATAGTCAGTTTTTGTATAGGCTTTTTGGTAAAATGTAAATTGTTGAGGTTGAATGATAAACGTGTAGAGCAAACTTTTGGAAACCGTTTGTCTGAATGGAGAAGGCCTTTAAACTTTTAAATTTGCTACTGTCGTTCTCCTTCTAAGTCCTTTTTGAATTGAATTTCAGTTCACGTCCATTGGCTAGCGTCGTCATCCCTCAGTCACAAAATGGGAGCAACCGGCATTTTACCACAAGACCTTTTCCTGCTTTCCGAATACGGATGGATTCCAGTCGTGCCAGTCGTGCGCGCGTCCAACTGACAAATCTTAGTAACTCAATCAGTACATTTACGAGTATGCTGAAGCATTCAAAAGCAAGCATGCCATTCAAGTCAAAGCTTGCTCTTCTTTCTTTGTCCATAAATAATTCAAATGCGTTCTGCATTCTCAAAATGTCAAGGCACGCGCTCCTCTCCTTCCACACACACAAGTCTTGGAAAATCACAGCGCATTAAAATCAATTCAACTCTAAACTTTTATCAGATCATTTGTGGGGCTCCTACGTGACGCTGAACAAGACAAATGTTTCCTTTCCAACGTATCCTTATGATGAAAATGCCTCTTCCGTTTGAAATATGTTCGACAAATCAAAGAATGATCCTGGACTTTATAATAAATTATGAAAAAAAAGACTACCAACATCAGAGCAAATGTCAATCTGAACGGAGCGGAAAAGTATCATTTTTTGTCATTCTAATTTGTATAGTTATAATTATAATATGCAATTGCAAGGTTTCATATCATCTACAATATATTGACTATATAGTTTGCAATGTGCAACTTTCACTGTAAAGCGGAGAACAGCCGAGTTACTAATAAGCTTTGTTACGTTACGGTTTACGAGTTGAATTACGAATACGACTTGAACAGGAAATTATTAGAGTAGATATTAGTAGGAGGAAAGCGAATAGGGGATTTTTGATGAAACAATTGGAAATAAAAATGGTCGTGACTTGAGCTTGTACAATATGATATTAAGAGAAACAATATATAGGGAGGGAAGAGAGTAGATGATAGCAAAATGGTGTATTTGAAGGACATAACGACAACGACGAGTGGATTGTGGATGTAATCGTCTTGGCTCCTGGTGCCCTCGTGATGAAAGGAAAAAGAAGACCGTGTTCAGAATTTGGACAAAATATTTCCAACAGATTTGATCAGGCGACAGGGGAACATGAACTGCTTCCGTGAGGCAGACAAAGTTGCGACGTTGCGAGTCATCTTGCTGATTGTGCTGAGTGCTCAGAGGCAAAAGAATACAACAACGGGAAGAGAGGAATGTTGCTTCTGTTGTGATACATGAATTGTATGAGCAGTGCGGTTTCACTTCAAGGCAGACAGTAGCAAAAGGCTGAAGGAGGAAAAGAAAAAAAAAGAGTGAGAGAGGAAGCCTTCTCGAGGATTTCCCAAAGGCTTTGGCTTCAATGCGCACAAAATCCGCTTATGGCCACAAATTAATCATAACGTTGCACACCCGCAAGTCGTCATCGTGGAAATCGTGGACGGGGAAAAGACTATCTGGCAGAAGAGCGAGGGACTTGCCACACGACTCGGGTTCTCCGTCCTCCGTCTCTCATGATGTGGACCATTTGGACAAAATGCAAAGATTTGGAGTCGGGACGACACGCAAAAGGTTCAGCGGGTCTCAACAAGAACCATGATTACTTTACCGACCAACCACTAACCACTACTTACTCTGTATCTGTATTATGTCATCGTAGAGTAATCATAAATAGAATCTCTGACAGTCATACAGAAGATTCTTACAATAACGTTATATGCTATTTATCATATAAAAGTTATATCACACATGTAACGTCTAGCTTGCAATGTTATTGCGAAGAATTTCTCTGTGATGATGCTGTGCATGTTACTCGAAAGGATAAGGATTACAGACTTGGCTCGCGAACAATAGGAAACCGTGTGCCATTCATCCGGATCACAAATTTAATTGGGTTCTAAATATTGGTTTCTCTATTGCACAATAATCTGCCTAAACATACTTTGCCCTGGTGTCTGCTCTCTTGTGTACCTTATCAGCTTATGCCTTATCCTTCTTTTATACTCCAACAGCATCAGCACCAACCAACTTAAAACATTTCTATTACTATTGAATCTCGCGTCTTAGAAAAGAGTTGCTCAACTAAGTAATGATAACAAATCAATAGCAAAAGCAACATTAACAGCTAAATAATAATACAAAATAACGTTACATATGATTTTGCTCCTCTACATTCATTCTGTCTGTCATAATTTCCATTATTTGCATTGTTGCAACTTGATTCCATAATGCCTAAAATGACACAAAACTCACTGAACCAATAGCCATTAATTGCATTGTTCGAAATTATCAAAACATAACTACATCGACGGAAACAATTAACTTCGCAATAAATGGACGTTCCTGCTCATCATTTTATCTTGTATTCCTCCAGGTTTCAGTCATGCATTAAACTCTACACGTGTGCATTGTTCAGTGCCATTTTAACAAGTATTTTCCTGGGGGAGCGACTTCCGTGTAGCAAAATTGCTACCTCGTCCATTCAAATGAAGACAAAACTTTATGCTTCATGTCGTATTTATGCGTTTAATCTGATCCTTGTAACTTACGTACGTATGATAAGTTTCATTGTTCAACCCGAATAATAAAATGATGTTATGCGTCATACTTCTACTAACGTATGCGTTCTTTAGCGAGCGTCATACAATTTTTAGTCATAAAATGATTCCGATTACCTCAAATCAAAGACCCCTGAATACCAATTTTTACCAGTGAAATGTTAAATGAAAACCCCTGTGTAAGAAATAACATTTCAAGTTCGCGATTATTTCCAAAAGTAATTATCACACATTTTAATGCTACTTTGCTTATCCAATTTGCGATAAAAGCAAGCTTTATTCAGAACTAATAAACGGGGTAGAATCCATCCTATTTTGCAATTCAAAATAAAAACATTTTGAATTTTTGAAGTATGTTTTTCCCAGATGGATAATTGAAAGATGGATAACAAAAAACGCAATTCAAAGAGCATCCGTGACTAACACACACACTCACAACAGCACACAATACTTAATCGTAAGGGTGAACTCTTATTGTTGAATTTCATTGAAAAATCGAAAATATAAAAGATACAGTTTGTATTGCATGTATATTATTGTCTTTGATGTATATACTAGAGCATTTTGGATTATTTTGAAATGTTTCTGCTGTATTTTTCCGTGTGTGTGTCTTTCAGATTCATTTCGAAAAGAGTGTGGGTGGCAATGGCAAGGGAAAATTACTTGGTTGGGCTAGTTTATAATCGACAAATAGAAGTGGATGAATGTTAATTGGACCATTGGAGTGAATTCGAAGTGTGGCGTGGGCGAGGTCATGTCAATTTGAATTAAGTTGTTCACGAGGGTCGACCTCAGCACAAAAGGAGTAAGAGACAGGGACAAGGGTTTAGCTTCGAAGGGATCATTTTCCTATTTGCATCAATTATTCGTTCACAAAATCCCCAGCTCTTTTTTCTTTTGTTCCAGTGCTTGGATGAGCCACACACTACAGTTTTTATTCACATCTCAAAACTCAGTGTGGAGAGAGTCGAGTAGCATCAAACACGGAGAGACGTTTCATTGCTTTGCATTGCCAAGTTGAAACGAAAGAAATAACGTGATTATTGCAACACCAAAAGCCTGTGCTTATCCTTCTCAATGGGATTTGGGTTTTTGAGCATAACAAGCGGAAGAGGAAAAAAACCCCCTCTTGGCAACTTGAGACTCGATCTGCCTCCAATTGGCTTAGAGTGAGGAAGACTCACATCCCACCACTGATTTCCTTTGGGACACTGAAGAAAAACGGCTTAAGAATGCCTTGACACATTTGAATTTGAAATCCGAATGTGCGCTTACCAGGCATAATACGGTTAAATTTTTGGTGCTCTTCCCTCAAGTATGCTCAAAACCTTCAAACGCGTATACAAACAGACACTTCAATTCATAACAGCGGCGTATTGTGCAAAATCGCGTCATTTGATGCTCATCAAACCTGAAACCGCAAATCTTGTTTTCTACCACCGTATTAGGTAGAACGTAAATCCATAAGCTCATTTTCATTGGAAGATGACTAGAAAAATATAAAATTTATGACAAATAAGAAGCTTGAAGTACATTTAGTATTTTGCTTTCTTTGAAAGCTGCAAGGAAAGCATTAAACTAACTTATCGGTACCCGAAATCTCAATCACCTAACGACAACAGGTATAAATAGAACTTTAATGATATTCACACAGTAACTGCACCACAATTGAATGCATTGTTGTAATTAAAATGAACCAATTGAAATATGAAATTATACTGTATGCATTCTACATTTGCACAAGCATACAAAAAACTGCATTGAATCGTTTCATTATGATAAAAAAGATTGAGCATGAAAAAATTGTTACTCGGTACTCCTTAGACATTTTGGCTCCTTGACTTTTGTTTTGTATGCGTATAGTAAAGTATTGAATAGTAAATTGAGGTTCTTTTAGAAGGAAAGAATAGAACTTTGAAGCCAGGCAGTGGATGCACGTAATGGCAATCAGTTTAGTTGACACCCGAATTAGCCAGTATTTGTCCATTTAGGAGAAAATCAACGGGGAAAAATGAAATGGAAGGATCGGAAGCAAGAGGAACGAGGGACAATGAGCTTCTGTGAGTCTCAAGAGCTCTTGAGGTTTGACACCCCTCAGGTGTACTCACTGTAGTCAGTGCTAAGAACTGAACTACTTTACACTCTAGAAGAATGACACAATGGCAACAGAATTAAGCACATTGTACAGTCACACTGGGCGAGATTAAAATCCTCAAGTGCACGTCTCACTTCTCAGGTTCAGGAAAGACGGCTCATTCAAGTCCGTCACCTCTGTGCCTTCATCTCTTGAGCATCTCGTGTTCCTCCTGTCTCATTCACACACAAGATATTACAAGTAAATAAGCATCTCTTAATCTTATCTCCTGTCATCAAATCCTCATCTTTGCCTCTTTCCTTTTTGCACTTTATAATGTAAAATTTGTGACCCTGGGCTACTTGCCACGATGAAATACAGATATTGTTTCCTACCATCTTGGAATTTCAGCGCATTTAGTAGATCATATACTAGCAAAAGTCACTATATTAACTGTATACCACAATTCCCGTATTAGGACTACAATAACAATCACCATCATCCAAATGACACAGAAAAGAATATCTTAATGCTTATTTAATCAGCTCTCATTTATTTACCGACATTTACATAAATGCTTAATACACTTTTGAACAATATAAATTGTTCTTTTGTCTGCTCTGCTCACAAATTTCAGTCGACCATCATCATCTTCATAAGTACTTCAAAATGCACAAAATAATATTTAGAATTATGCACGGCTCCAACAATATAACTATTATCAAATCATAAATATATTTCTTTCAGGGCACACACTGAACATCTATTCAAAGATGTGTTGAGAGTACTGCATGAAGGGTTTGTGCGTCTTCCATCTACGGTTACACAATAGTCAATAAAAAAATGAGTGAGCACTTGAGAATATAATGTAAAAAGAAACGGTCTATATTTGGGCTTGTGGTGGTCCTGCCCAATACTCAAAAGACAGACATGTTGTGACTACAATTTGACAGGGACCTTTTTACAGTCACACGTGAGGGCGTTTTTTTTTATAAATAGGAAATAAGACACGTAATGATTAGTGAAAAGATTAAAATTTCTTTTTACGAGAAGAAAATGTATTTTTGAACCCAAATTACGCGTTAGACGAACATCGCATGGTTGCTTCAATCAACTTCTGGGTCATGCGGATGACATGTTACACGCCCAATAGTTCTTTATGGGTAAGATAAAAACGGTTCTTTCAACTACTTTATGTACATTACAACATTTTTTTTACTTCTGCTGTGAACGTTTCTTTAAATGCGTATGAGCAAATATAGCCGACAAAATTTGGTGTTATTTTGGTTCCCTTTTGAGTAAAATACAAAACGGTAAAATAATAGGACAGAAGGGAAAGGAAAGCTTATTTTCCAACAGTTTGATATAAATGTGTGTAAAAATGTTATAAAGCATTTATGTAGCCAAAGATAACATCACGATAAACTAGTAACACTAACTACGGAAAACCTGAATGAGTGAGCTACTAGACTTATATGAACCCACAACATTTATATTTATTTGAAAAGAAGTCGACACCTTTTGCATCCTGAACAAATTTAGGCGTTGGTAATGCCAATACCCTTTTTCAAATAGACGTAAAAGAGACTTTTGAGTTGTCAAAACAGTGCACTTTGAGGTTCATTATTATGGACCCTTGAACACTTGAGGGGTAAAAGGAAAGTTCCAAATATCTCACTCGAGCATCTCACTCATTTCGATTTCAGTTCAGAAAGAAAATAAAAGGTCTTCTGTGTTCGGGCTTTATTGAGTGTTTTGTGCCTAGCCACTTGAATCTGACTGTGTCCCCGTGACATGTTTTTATTTGCTTATTATTCACTTTGCACCTTTTTTCAACTATTCATGAGACATTGGCTATTTAGTAGACATGAGGGCATGGGCATGACACACCGGTCCCTTCTTGTCACTTCTCACTTGTGTGAAAAATGAGCTCCATTCATCCTTTGCTTTCCACAGTTGATAATCATAATTACAGTAATCGGGTGTATGAATCGAATGTTGAATATTATCTCCCCTTTTCCCGTCTTTATCCCACCAAACGCCCTGTATTGGCACTAGCAAAAGCAAAAGCAACAAAACAACTACTGTCGATTCGAAAATCTCCAATATGATTTGAATCTGCATTCTCTGAACTATAAAATGTACGTTCATGCAACTATATATAACATGTAAAACTACTAAGGTCTTCTTCTGTTAGCCTCAATGTAAGCCTCAATTTTTATTTTCTAATACCATGTGTCCGCTTCGTTTTGGCTTCCCTGACCTTCTATTTTGTGTGTACTTGGCTGATTATCGTTTAAAGTGCACAAAGGGCATATGCTTTACTTACGATTGACGATCAGTAATACAAAAGTGAAGTTGTACTACTTGTTATTAATGTTGGAAGGTGACAAAATGTTCATTTCCATACGTGGGCATGAGCATGTAACTTCATTCATTCACAACACACCGATTCCTTTTTGCTTTATCGCCAGGCTTTGTTTTCTTCAATTGAACAATCTATAGTAACCCTTAAATGTTGAGGTAGAGTTGAACAGGGCCCTTTAGGTTCTTTCTATCACCAGATCGTCTTGTGTATTTTGTTTCCATGTCTAGTATTTATTTTTATGTTCAAAGTCTATTCGAATTTCGAATCCAGATGGTATTTACATGTGGATGGGTGACGGACTTTCATGAATGAAAATGAGTTCACACACACACGCACACATTCACAATTGGAGAAAAGAAAAAATAATGCCTTCTCCTCATGTTTTTGACAACTCAATTGGTTTGACGAATGCTTGTCAAAATATTTATTTCTACTCATTTGTCCCTTTCTTAGTTTACTTTAAATTTTGTATTGTTATGTGCTTCCTATTATAAGCATCAAAGAAGGTTCAACATAATAGTGATGGATAAGGATTGTGCTTATTCCCTTCTGCCAGTAGTAACAAAGGATAACATATTGCAATTTACCCTTTATTTGTTGGCAAGAAACGACGTTGTTAAAGGTGTTCCCTTGAGTCTTAATCTAAAGCAAATTACAATTTAATTACACTAGCATCTAAATAAATGCGTCATGAACACAAATAAACATTCAAATTACTAATAGGAATTCCAGAATTTAAAAATGTAAGTGTGCATTCTTTTTACATTTCGTCAAAGTAAACAAAGTACAGCAATAGCAAAATGTATTGCAAGTTGTAAACAATTTTTAGTACTACGTGAACAAACAATGGAAGTGGATGTGGATACATCACGAGCATTTAGCAATGAAATCCTTTGCTTTCAAAACGTACTTATTATACATTAAAAAATGAACTGCTTTGTTGAAATCAACAAGGAAATTATTCTAGACTATTATATGTGATATTATTCAAAATTGTATTAGAAAGTACAAAAGGTCTAAAGCCGCCCACAGGACCGGTTGCTATCCTGTAATGACTTGGATATTTTTGCCAAAAGAAAACAGAACTGTAATAAAAACTGTAAAATGGAAATAAAAAGCATGCAATGACAAATCAGAGCC
>JABASF010000226.1:0-53682 GCA_019776145.1 Harlomillsia oculata | reverse complement strand
TATTGTCTCTTTTATGAAGCTCGTGGAGATTCAAAGCAAAGAGATAAGAAGGCGACTCAGTGAAACCACTGAGATCCCTTTTATGCCTTTTTCTGTCTATTGCCAAAAGTAAATTGTTCCTTCAAAAGCATAGAATCTGTCTGTACAAAGTTAACGAAAGGATATTTAGTACTATCTATGAGGATTAAATATAGACTCTAATTCATTCATTCAACCTTTTGTATCTGTACCTCAGCGTCAATTGACAGCGAGAATTCAATCTGGTAGAAAGTATAGTGGAGAGACACCGAGGCCGTTTTACGTAATATGTCATGACCATTCTGGGCAAACGACAACCAAAGCTTTGAGTAGTCTTCAAAGTTACTATACATTTTGCACACGTTACGTTACGACTTACGACTCATTTGGCCGCGTGCTTGTGCTTAACGTGAAGTAAAACGAATCATCGCAAAAAAAGCACCTGTGCCATGCAGTGCAAAGCCAAGTGGCATTATTTCACAATCGTTATAAAACCAATATCATACACTTAATGATGCATTTTTGGTGATTGGTTTCAATAATGAGAACGAATACTAATAAAGTAAATGATATCGCCATCGTTAATTTTCAGCCACGAAAAAATCTAAAATCCGTAAGATGTGACGCTGTCTGTGAGTGATTCATAAAAATACCAAAAATGAGCTTTTACGGAATTAGGAATGAGCCTAATTTAGCCTTAATTAGGAATTAGGAATATAGTATAGGACACATAGTGATTTAAACGAAACTGAATGAATTTAATGATATTTGCATTATGAATACTTGTTTTATTTTAAACTCTTTTACGGCATTAAAATATGAAAATGTTGATAGATGATTAATGGGTCTTAGCATTGATGTCCCATTGAGTAATGATTAATGATAATGACAGGTTAACACTTTGACGTTTGACAAGTGTCGAGTGCAAGTGGTTCTACTGTTGTAACTTTGTAACCTTATCGTATTAAAAAAAGATGCACCTGTGCAACTGTACAAATGATGTAAAATTAATTTTCAGTTACCAAAAGATTTGTGAATCGTTGCAGAAGAATCTAACAAAGGAAATCCTGAAAAGCATTTAGTAATGCTAATATACCAAGAAATAGAATGTTTTATCCTTATGTCCACAGTCCACCTGTCGTCCAGCGAAAGAATAGGATTAGGAATTCCAAAAGATTTAAGATTTAAGCTTGTTTGTTATAAGTTTGTTATACAAAGGTGTATGGCAATTATTAAAAATTACGAACCTATAGCTTTTGCAATAATTGTAAATCCCATCATAAGATTACGTTTTACTTTAAAAGGAATTGTCTCCAATAAAATAAGCGTCAGAACAAGCAATATCATAAAGTCTCGTTTCTGTTAGACGCACTTTTGTTGTTTACAAAAACCATTTATTGTGTCTGTGTCCGCAGCTGATGTACAGACTCCCATTAACAATCAATTAGACATACATTCAATGTCACCACGAGTAAATTCTTTTCTCCTCCTGTAAGTGCAATGCATAAATTTCATCCCACGCTCAGCATGTCTAACAATACGTATCGTCTCATCTTTGACCATACTTTTAGCACTTTGTCTTCCTCCTTCCTCATTCATCAGCACTCTTCATAAAATGAAACGTAGAGAATGGCACTCATCAAGTGGCTACTCCTCTAAATGTAATTTTATGGGACAGTGTGACTTCTGCACTTCCAAATTAGTTCAGTAATCAAATCTCATTTTGTCTCACTTTACCTTGAAATGCTTCATCAAAACCGCACCAATACCCAAAGAGCAGTAATTCAATCGAAGCTCAAATCAGGACGGCTGACGCACTTGGTCAAGTGCGATTGACAACCAACGAACTTTATTCAGGGAAATAAATTGCAAAAGGCACCCACGCATCTCAATTGAACTGAGCTAGCTGATAAGAATCGACTGACAAACTGCATACAAAACGTTACGATAAGATTTCATACTTTTAAAAAGTTATGGTTCGACTACGTGAGTTCTGAACGGTTCTGCCTAGTCGCCTATACTAAAAATCTCATACATTGTATTGTCAACACAATGACAATGACAATAAGAAGTTTGCCAGTTGCAAGCTACCTTTGGCTTGCTGTCATTTACTTATGCCAAAAATCTGCCTACTGAAACTTGAAACTTACAAGGAATTCCACCTTACACTCAATTTACACATTGCATACGTTGCGATGGCGGAAAAAGGACAAAAACGTGAGGTCTTTATGTCTTCACTCTAATCAGTTTCAAGAAACAAGAAATGATTAGCACCACGACTTTTTCTTTACATATTTTACACTTTGAGTGTGACTGATTTTTATTCACGTGTAATGCGACAAGTCAGCGTACAGCAGGGGTATTTGCACATGAGTTATGCAGTAATTACTTTCTTGTTTAAATTGAGTCCTTGGGCTTGAAGCTCTGAACACTTTTGAAGCTGCGTGGCCCTTTCTAAAACGAACCAACCTGTTAGTTTTGCTTTAGTTGTCTTCTGCTGCATGCATTACTACTAGTTCGCCATTTCTTGGCTATATTCATTTTTGAAAGGTACGCAACACGCAGTCATGAAGATGAAAAAAATGACCAGATGTATATGATAAATTACACACGATCATGAAGCAGATTCTGATGGACATTGGACACTAAAATGTGTCAGATGAAGAATAGAGCATGAGGAATAGCATTATAGACAACGGAGATTTTGCACAATGGAATAATACAATGTGCTCGACTCAAACGTGGCATTTAAAATCGCCTTTGGGTAGGAGGATGACAGAGGACATTTGTGCGAACTATATGAACTGCACGTTACACGGCTTCCTGGGGCAATTAAACCTCAAGCAAAAACACGTGTGAGGTCAAGCCTTTTCTGGTTTGTTGAGTACAAACCGTATACACCGTGTTCAAGTTCAAAATTCAAGTCACAACGGAGAATGCAGGCGTGTAAATGACATTTATAAGCAAAGACGTTGTTGTCGTTGCTAAACACTGGAGAAAAAAATGCACTTTTTTCACATGGTACTAAAGAATAAAATGTCTGTGTTACGTGGGCGGATGTGCACTGTACACGAGAATGCCAAAGCGAGTACAGTTGCATATTCTTTTTACAACTTACAAACTTTAAGGAATGCATTTGAAATTTCAACCTTTCAAAAGAGCCGACTGTCCAGTTTTGTACGTGTGGAATAGTCTAATGGAATGACACCACTTTACCTACTTGGGTCTAAACCAATTAAGATTGCAAGGAGATACAAAAAATTCTCTTTTGCAAGAAGAGGCACTTGAGATCACGTTAGTTACAGAACGAAAAGTCTGTCTGATCAACGGGAGACGTGGTCCATCGCCATTTAATTGCGGTTTGTGTTCTGAGTAAGTACCATCATGAAATTGCGGTTGGCAGTTGCCATTCCATTTGTTCAAACTCTGCTGTGTAATTTTCTCTTGACATTAAGGCTGACATTGAACTACCTTTCGTTTGCATTAAGACATTCGAGTTTCATTACTGTCCGCTGTTGTCATTAAGTCCGTGCACGGGGTACAAACTACTTCCAAAAAACCTTCCGTTACGACACCGTAGGCTCCGCCTACTTGTCAAAATTGGTTGAAAGAAAGGCGAAAAAGTAACTTCTGATCGTCAAGATATGATGTGAGAGGATATAAACCAAACTACATAATAGGCAAATGGCCTTTGGACACTTGCCCTTTAGTGTTTATTACCTCTTCTTGAGCAATTGAAACTTCGTCTCTTCATCTGACAAGTCTCTCTCGTCTTATTTATTTCATGTACGATCTGAGATCTGGCAATCTTAAAATGTTAATGCTAAGCTGTGCGATATTCGCAATCTGAAAACTGTTTTCAAATATTTCATCTCCAGAGAGAGACTCTTGATCTTCACCTCTTGAATGTTCTCAAGTGTCTCAGTCAGCCTCGAGGTGTGAGGTTGAACTCTTCGTTTTTTTAAAAGGTTAACAGATAATTATATTATTTGCCTGAAGTACTAATGTGCGTATGAAAGACTGAAAGCAACAATGTGTCTTGCACTCTATGCAATTTCCTCTTCAAGAAGTATAAATTAAAGCTTTCTTCCCAGTCCCAAGGAAGTTTAAAGGGAAGAAAAGCTTGATTGGATAAGACGATGGTTTCATGTGAGAAAAAGGAAGATGATCATTCAGAGGCTTCAGGAACACGAACACAAGAGCAACAACAGCTTGAAAGCAACAAACTCAACAAAAACCACCATCCAAGTTACAAACAAAAGCAAAAGCAATGTCCTGAGAAGAAATGCTGAGGATTGAGTTTGCGTTCATATAGTATACTACTTATGAAGTGATGCCTTTTCCTTTCATTATTGGTGAGTGAGTGCATTTCGTTGTGAGTCGCAGGCCACAGGTGCTCAGCGTGCTTCCACTTCTCGAACATTGAAAGTAATTGAAGAAATCGAGGGAGAATGAGAGAGACCAAGAAAGAGAATCTGACTGGACTGCATCTTCTTACCTGAGAACCTGAAAAAGACCTGAAATGCTCTCTCTCCTCAGCATGGACAAGAGAAAAATACGGAGAAGATGCTGCTCAGAAGAAAAAGGAAGGTTGGAGCTAGGATGATGATATACAAGTTGGCAAAAGGGTTGCCGCACCCTCAGGGATAACCCCATACCCGTTTTCATTTAGTTGTACTCACCAGCACGGACAGTGTCCTTCAAACAATCAAATGTTAGGATCCGTCTGAGAAGTATAGTGGATCTTCTAATGCTGTGTAGTTGGTCCTGTAGTAATCACAATTTGTAAGTTTACGTTTATACTTTACTTTAGTCAACTTTATCTATAGGACAGAGCAGTTAAGAAATCTAAAGAATTTTGACTAATAGTCAGTCACAGATCAGATCAAATCGCGTCGTCGTCGTCTTCGTCGCTTACTGCTCTTGCTGAGGTCCAACGTGTCACATCACCATTGAAACGTGTTGTTGGACACTGCCTGCGTAGGCTCACGTTGAGTTTTCTGGGCCTCGCAAATATACTTGTGCACACGGAGAGAAGAGGAAAGAAGAGAAGAGTGCTGAAGATATTTACAACTTAGCCGATACTACTGTACTTTGTATTCACTCACATTAAATGAATTGCGTTTCGTCTCCTCGTTCCGACGACGGTGCAATAGCACTTTGCATGAAGGTGGGTTATCCTAAGAGTGCACACCCAAAGATCTTCTGAGTTTTCTGAGACGACGAGGACCACGACGACGGACAGACAGACGGACGAACGGTGGACGTGGACGGTGAGTACCTCCAGCGTCCAACAACAACTGCCCTTAGGTTGTGAATTGCATTTCGTTTCTTGAGCTACACAACACAACAAAGTACAAGTTTTCAAGCCATTTTTTGCCACTGCATTCTGTCTTCTGTCTCCCGGCAGTTCTTCATCAGCTTTGCTTGGTCAGTCCAAGTCTCCAATCTCCAATGCTCACTACAATTTTCGTACTCCAACTACTCACATCACATCATCGACAGCGTCAAGTTTTTCCAGACGTCCGCAGTTCAACGTCTGCCTTCCATACAAAAAAAAATTAATTTAGTCATTTCATTCTATTGTGCAAACGAAAGTTTCGACTGATCTCTCGAAGAAATGCAGGAAACTGGAACTAACTCACTTGGCAGGTAAGAAAATGCAAAAATGCCCGTTTTTTAAAAAGCACTCCCCTTATTTATACACTTTGAACAAAATTACCCCGTTATTAGTCTGGGGTGCAAGTGTACTCGTTTTTAATTTTTAAGTAAGCTAAAGGATTCGTTTTTAATACCCAAATGCCCAAATCTCCGTTCATGCATTTTGCGATTTTGAGGAGACAAACTTCTTACTTTTAAATGTAAAAGTAATGAGTGTTTCCAACTGAAAATTGCAAGTGTAGCTTAAATTGTACACGTAATTTACCGGGAATAGAGTTTGATCATGAGTAAACAATCGAAATATTTTTGCATAGGTAATGGTTAGCCTGCTGAGATTTGAAGAGACACTTCGATGACAAGTACTGTCAACTGTCTTTCTCTTGTCATCATTGTTGTCTTTAGGACTTAAATTACAGCTATGTCACATACACAATTTCTTAAGTTGAATCTTTCATTGCTTAAAAAGTCCTTTCAGAGATGTTTTTAATGGACAGTCATTCCCGGCCGCCTGTTACAACGTCGGTACCTAACGTGAGCCTTTCTTTTGCATTATTACCACTTTGACAGCTTTAAGTTCAGCTTTATGACTCGACAGCTCTTTCAATAAAGTGATTCGTACTTTCGTATCTCTTATTCCCGCTGCGACAGCCTTATGAACATTATTAGAAAAATAATCTAGAGTCAGTTAACCCATGACCAGTAACTATATTGCAAAAATGGGTTGCACATTTTGCACCCAAGCTTAATAAAGATAGTTAAATTGCAATTTACAGTGACAATTGAATTGCAACCATGCAATTATACCACCAGGGCTTGTATAGTATGTACACTTTACTTTGTGACTTGTGCAGAAAACCAAGGAGGTATGATTTGCTACATTTATGATTTGTGATTGGGACATTGTGACACTGTGAGTGACTTCTGCCTTTTTGAGTTTGCTGTGAGCTTTGAGTTTATCATTGTGTTGCTTTTAACCCTTTCGGTTTGTCTTTGTCCTAGATGACATGCCTTTTGTGTCAATGTGTATGTTCTATGGTATGTGCCATTTATGTCACTTACATGATTTCCTCTTGGAGATTTTTTAGTCCCATTGAGCTGAATTACTATAGCTCAGTTAGCGTTTATATAAGGAATGATGATGATTATAAAGTTTAGTCGTTTAGTGGATTTGATTTCAAATTGAGATAGAGTCAAAGCTTAAGTCGAGAGAGATATTGCGATCTCACTCTCAAGCTGAATTTAAGAGGAAACTTAACCTTAATTGATGCGCAGTTTACTTAAACATGGACTTATGGTCATCTTTGTTCCATAGCTGAAGGCATGTATCAGGGTGCTTTGACAACTACAGTAGTGTACTGTAGTTGTCAAAGCACCCTGGGCATGTATTGAATGTATTGGCGTGTGTACATAATACTAACAAAAGTACACGATATACACGTGCGTCTTTTTCTGAGTTTCCTTTCAAGCATTTTAGAATGTTACTTTACATTGAACTGACTGAACTGAACCAACTTATATTACGATTTTTACGACGCATGTTACGTAAAAGGTAATAATGCCTATTTAGTAGTTCACTTCACATAACTAAACTTCATTTCATGTTCGTTAGAATTTCAAGAGCATACTTGCATGCGGATCAACCAAATGCATGCAACCCTACAGCAACAAAGATGTTTGATGAAAAGGGTTTTGAGACTGTAAAGACCATAAGAGAAAAAAAGTAAAGGAGTTTTTGTTATGGAGTGAAGTCATTTGTGGTTTACAATGAAATGAACGAGTCTATGCATTGTACATAGGAACGTTAAACGTTAATGTTAACTAATAATGACTGTTAAATATTGTGTGTGATAGTAGGACTTATGTGCGTTACTGACACTGCTGAGGGATCCCATTGACTTTTGTTCGTTTTTACAGTGAACCTTATGGACTCCTTTCACTGTCAACGCCTGTGTGTGGGAAGATTTATAAGTTTTATTTTATGTTCAAATTGCCTCACGAGGTCATTTCCATTTAGAATTTGCTAGTGTCTCGTTGTCTCCTCGGAGCAACGGAGGTTTTGGCTCTCCATGCTTTTTGTTGACACCAAGCCGCAAAACGAGGAACGACAGTGTCGACTTGTCGACAAGGTTGTTGCTAGCAGCTATAATAAGACAAGAAAAACGTAGTTTGTTGCTGTTGGTCTTGTAAGGATGACTATTTTCGGCAGTTTCAGTCGGTGTCCCGACGTTTAACATTAAACCACAGCACGAAAAAAGTTTTGCAAAGTACGTATTATATTTTGCATCTTAGGGGTTTTGGTCAGTTAAGGCTTGTTTCTTCTGAGTTTGGACTTGACGTGGACGTGAACTTGTATCTTGTATGCAAAAAAATACGAGCACTGCTCTTCCTTTACCATTGTTGGAAGTGAAACTAAAATAATGCGCGGTCGCTGAGACCACCGTGCCAAAATTTTTAGTATGGTAGTTTCTTCATCAGACAAGGTTTGTGTTTCGGTGCAAAGGAAACCACGACGTGTTTTGAAGATTTTCGTCATCTTTCGTCATCATTGCGATTTGAACTGTAGACTATTTCAGACTCGTCGTTCTCATCCTCGTCATCAATCCTTAAACGAGAAAGCTAAGATGGTCTATGGTCAAGAGTTGTGCTGCGTAGTGTGCAGGTGGGAATCAACTACAAAAAATTTCATTTAGTGACCAGCATAAGGTTTTGCCCATTTTCTATCAATTACGAGGCTAACACAGAAACTAACTTAACCAGTCGACAAATCAGGAAGGAGATCGCCAAAAGGGTGAGACGCAAAAGTGCTCATATCATTTTGATTCATTCTATTAAACCGTTTTTATAGCTTCATCTCATCTTCGTCGAGTAGTCAACAAAATCTTTACGTTTTAAATTCAATCCCATTACCAAATTCACCGTTTTCGTCATCATAGCAAGTTTCATTGACAATGACAATCTCTTCACACTTGTTTATTGACCGTAAACAAAAGTGTTGTTGACAAAGGACCCAAGGTGACAAACTAGACACTCCTGACTAGTTACTACTGTCAGATAGATAACCTAAGGACAAAAGACAAAATCCATAGCCAAATATTGCTTTCCTGTGTATCACACAAGGTTGACTTGGTTGACTCAGTCTCTCATTGTCCAATTGTCCATGCCACAACCTTTTAACCTAACTGCTTAGCGTTCTAAAAGTGTCACTATCAGTTTGACTGTGGACTGTGGACGAACGCTCAATTAAGTATTATGAAATCCTCACATTATTGGATAACAATTCTGGTAAGGCTCTTTCTTGTTGCTTTACAGTCAGAAATTCTTCGAGATTAATAAAAATCAGAAAATCACGATCATAAGGCCAATAATAAGGCGGTATTGCAAATATACATATAATTATATACTACAAACTACGTATGAAAGTGTTAAAGCAATATTTCTCACGTTTGAGCTCAAGCCGAGTTGATTATGGTGTGAAAAAGAATCTGTTGAAAGTGTCATGATGTGTTTTTACATTATTGTGATTGGAGTTCGTGTGTGAAACCCACAGAAAGGGATTTCATGGCAGGGGAGCGTGCATAAATAATAAATTATTGGCTTTCCTCCGCTCATATACAATTCAATGTTTTGTGTTGTTGACGAAGAAGAAGTGCAGTGATCGTAGATATATATTTGAAATATAACTCCCATGAATATATTATGTGACTGTTTGGTGTTTGAGAAGAAACGCATCTTCAGTATAATATAACTACATAGTACCGTATGCAAAATGCATGTCAGTTCTTCTTTTCCATATTCAGAAAATGACGGCATGAAAAGATGTTTGAAATAAGTGAATCTTCTTCGTTCGCTAGATCACGATCACGACCACGGAGCCAGAAATGCACACAGAAAGATTTTCATTAGGTTGTCCTGTATTTTAGTTCAATGAGCTTTTGTCATTTTTTCGAAAGAAGTCAAACTAGTCAATTGCACTTGAACAATGCTACATTCCTCGGGGTTAATGCCGTACGTTTGACCATACGCTCATCGCATGGGTAAATGGCAAATGGTCAAGTTTAGTGTCCATGTCCACACTCCACACGTCCACACCGACGATTTCAAAGACGGGTTATCTTGACAAACACGAACCACCCAGAGTACAAATGAACTTGGCGTGTTGAAGATATGTCTTTGAACATTTTACGGAAAACCCGCTAATGCAGGTCAAGCGTAATATTGTTTTCGTATTCAAGGCAATTTAACTAATGTTTTTACATGTCAATTTATTACAAACTGAGACAGCGCACAAAGATATTAATAAGATGTATATTTTACATTTACGTTCTACAAAGCTCCAATCAAATCGCTTAACTAGGTGTTCAAAGTCTCATTTATTGATTTAGTACTAGTTTAGTATACATTTTGAATGTCTACTACAGATATACACCAAAGATGAATTCTTTTTGTATCTTTAAGTTATCTAGGTATCTTATTTTTCTTATAACTTCATCAGCAAATAAATAATGCTGCCATGTCATACGAAATAGTAAACCGTACGCCATTTATTGACTCCTCCATGGAAGGCACATGAAAGATATTTTTTTAATTAATCAGCTGCATTTAATTCTTCTCGTCTCGTGTTATCCAAAAACTCCGATGAGATGAGATGACTCAGATGACTCATTCGATCACAGTGATCATTGACCAGACAGACCACCACCCTTCACAATCATAAGATAGAACAATGAACGTCTTTCTCTATTACATTTTTATATTTTCGTCCGACCGGCAAACTGGTTAGATGAGTAATAAACCGGAATCCCATGTATTTTTGGATTAGCCAATTGTCGATGATTAACTCTAACGGCGACCGATGACACTTTGTCAGCAATAAAATCATGATCACAATCTCTTTTTAATGCCATCAGTTATACATTTGCAGCTTGCAAGGTGGATGAATTGATTTTGTAATTTCAAACTCTCTCTTTCTCTTGTTATATTTCTGTCAAAATTAATTAGAATTCACCTTGATAAGTTTTCTCAACTTGATTTAACCCAATTGGCTCCGGATGCAACTGGGAACGCCCTTTGAAATTAATGAATTTAGTGCATTATCCCCAAAAGAAAAAAAATGAAGGACTCGAGTGAAGTGTAGTGTGAAACGTTTTCCGGATCTCATTTGTTTGTTTCTATTTTTGCACAGGAAATTGAAACGTGAGTGGTGGAAAACGAAGCTATGCACATCGTGTGTTTCTCCACTTGGAAGAATTCTTAGTCGTGGTGGCATTTGCCCTCAGTGCGGACTCAGGGTTTGTAAAAACTGTCGAAGTGACCTTCTACCCGGGTCGGGCACTTGGGTTTGCACTCTGTGCAGGGGAAATAATCTGTAAGTTTTTTCTGTGTCTGTNCACTTGGGTTTGCACTCTGTGCAGGGGAAATAATCTGTAAGTTTTTTCTGTGTCTGTCTGTTAGTTTTTCTAATCTAATCTTAGAGTTTATGTAATTATTACATTGCATTAGTTATAATAACACTGGCGTTGACGTAAGGATTTCATGTCTTTTTAATACCGAAAACAGGCCTTCCAGTGATTTAATGAACTCGACAAAATCCATGGGCAGAGATTCTCGATCTATTCGCAGATCTTGGACGATTTCAAGTAAGTTGTTAATAATTAGAGTGGCTTCACTTTGTGTTATTTTAGGAAAAACAATTTTAAGGGTATATATTTTGCTCTAAAATTAATATAATGTTGGTATAATAATAATTCAAAATATTTTAGATCCTCAACGAGCTCAGTCAAATTCTCCAGTTCTCAAATCATACACTGCACTTTATCCAGAAGCAACTAATACTATAGCGAGTAGTCATCCTGTGACGACTCCGAATGTTCCAGTGACTAATCTTCCCGTCAGTCGTCAGTTTCATTCACTTCCGAGGATGTCTTCAGGATCTGACCGTAGCAAAAAAGTCAAGAGGGGTTGCAACTCTGATTTAAAAGAAGAGAGTAAGTAGGAACAATTTTATACAGTATACTAAAGGAAAAAGTGTAGTTTTATTACTCGATTACTCTCGGAGACAAGAAGCTAAACGGAACACCTGTCTGTGAGTTGAAAGTGCTTCTAAATAACATACTTCATGTACATAACATTTACATTTTCATGAATTCACAATTCATGCTCCTGTCGTAAAAGATACGGATCGTTTTCGAAGAGAGCAAAATTTTGCTCGTTTTTATTATTTGAGGTAAATGGTTGAATGATCCGAGTTGTAGACGGAGAATTGTGATTTGTGAATGTTAGGTGAACAGGTTTTTGGAGAAAAATTCTTTGTAAAGAGATCTTTATAACGTTTATGGTATGCAGATGCAATAATGCAGTCATCGTCATCATCTGTGTGCAAAACCGATATGGTTATAGTATAGCATTTATATGCCCCCACACACTTTGTCATTATGCGTAGAGTTTCTCCATGTACCAACATTATTTATTGCTTATGACCCATTACGCGGGTGTATCTCTCCGACCAAACCGTCGTCGTTTTGGCCTGGGAGCACATCGACATGCAGATCTGCCCAAATAAACCTGTGTAAGATGAAAGTCAAATTGCTCTACGGATTGTGTTTCACTGTTGGGCAGTATTTTTTTGGGTGTAGGTTCACCGGCAGGTGTATAGAAAAAATTGCAATGCAATCGTTGGTATCTATTGCAATACAAAAGAAAGGTTTGGGTTTGAGTTTGGGACTCTTGTGTACTTTCTTGGACTGCTAAGCAGCTCTAAGAAAAATTAAATCCTCCCTTAAAAGATGACGACGCGACGGTTGGATGTTGGCGGAGTTCCTTTCTGTAGCATTACTACTTATTAGTACATTGCAAAAGTCCAACATGTTAAGATTCAGATCAGAATTGGGATTCAAGATGACCTGGGTGAACTCAAAGACTGACAAGATGCAATTTACTGTGTGCCAAGACCTCCACGGGAGACAACCCACAACCGTAGGAGTATTGTCTTTTCTGTAGAATTAAATAGGTGATTCGAACATCCTCTTTATGGTTAAACGAAGTTAAGTGACAATGTTTTAGTAGACAATAGTTCTGTGTAGTGCTATACATGTGAAAATGCTTTGTTTGGCGAATGGGTCATTTAGCATAATTTCATTAGGTTTACGATGGACTGTCATTGGAAACGTTACAACTACAGCCAACTGATGATAACTTGTTTGCTGTCTCATTTGGTACTTACGTACTGGTCTAGTCTGGGCTAGCGATATAGTTAAAAACGTATTTAATTTGCTCTCAAAATCCTTGTATTGCTCATTGGCCATGCTCACCGTGACATGTTTCAATGAAAGTCTAAAATGACCAGCAGTGAACTTAATTGCCCAAAAATGTATGGACTTTTGAAACCTTGAATCTGTTCCCGACTACACTGGTAAAGTTGGAAGCATGGCTTTTGGGCGGACAAGAGGATTGCCACCCACGGACGCCTTCTCGTTCGCTAACACACATCAACCCTTCTTTGTGACAGTGCGAGGCAACGTGACTTGTGTCTACGAGTCAAAATGCACGTTGAACTCTTCGCAAAAATCCAAAAGAGAATTCAACCAGTGCGATTTTCATATAATGAGCAACTTAGCAAGGCTTTTTACCTTTTTGCCAAGTGACTACTCAAACTTTGAGCTGGCGACCCTTGGCACATTTCACTGCGTGTGTGTGTGCCCCTGCCTTGTCTTGACAAATTTCTCTAATCATATCAACACACTTGTACATTCCTTGACTTCTTGTATGCGTTCTGCATAATTCCAAAGTCTTTTTGGTCATCCACGCGGCTCGTCTGCCTTTTGTTAACATTGTCTCTGTACCTTGCTGCCCACTGTGCTGAATGCACTGTCACTCGTTGTCCATCTCATGTAGTCTGACTGAGGCGAGGTCCTCGTCAAAATAATTAATTCCACATGTCTTTATATGAGCAGGCCATTGTGCTCCATGCTCACTTGCTCACTGATTTCTGAGTTTTCTGACTGACCAACCACTTGTACTTTCATTACGTTGTTGCATTGTAGCGGGTTCCTTGCTCTGTCATAATTTTTTTCAAACTTTTTGGCCCACACGTTTGTAATATGCCTGTGCTGTAATGTAATATCCCAGCTTAAGCTAGCGCCAGGCAGGTAGGAACTTTGCGACTTGACTTGTCCCATTACTCATATTTTCGATTGATGCTGACATTGCTCTGAAATCTCCAATCCTTTATTGCGGAAGACGAATTGGGCAGCAACACCAGCCCAAAGTCTACAATGCACAATGATGAAGCACGCGAAAAAAAACTCTAATCTCAAATCCTTGCTCCCCTATATAAGTAATTGTTGCGATGAAAAAGGACTTCGTTGAGTTGTTGTTGGTCTCTTGTGCCTTAGCTCATTCCTCATTATTGAGTGTACTGCCCTTTTCAAAACATCATTCTTTTTTGTAGCTTCGCAATCTCAGCACAATTAAATAGCTGATCCTATTGACGAGAAGAAGCTAGATTCGTTTCTTCGTTACGTTAAATTGTATACCTTTACATTATAGCGATTGCACATTGCAAATGCAGCTTGATTTTGACTTTGACTTCAGCTAAAGTTGAACTGAAACATTCCGAAGACGCCAAAGAGCCAATGGCTCTCGACTTGACGCCAGTACCACCGCCGCATGCATTTGCTGGCTGACATCTACGAAACTTGTTTTTGTCTTGCGACGGGCGGTTTTGCAGTGTTTTATTAGTATGGACGAAGACGTTTAATCGCCCTGCACTACAATTAACCGGCACGTTCTTTACAACCTCTGACAATAAATACATTCGCATTGGGGTTGGGCAATGTCAATCCTCTTGGCCCTTGGCATTTTAAATGACTGTAATTGCTTTCTTTTTGAGTAAATATTTAATGTCTACTGATCTCGAGTCCGTCACTCATATTCAACCATAATAGTTTGACACTTCCTTCATTCTATACCCCGAAGGAATAATCAACTTTAAGAGATTTCAAAGATGGTCAAAATGTTCAAAATTTTTCCAAACCCTATTAGCTATTAGCTATTACTATTACTCATTGACTCAATTTCCATGTTACTTTGTTGCACACTATAACTGCGTTGATGAAAGCTGCCCTTCCCACTCTCAGTGTTCGTGGATAATAATTCTCATTATTTTATAAATTACAGGAACGCAAAATAAGTACGTTATGATTACGAACGATATTGCTCGTATATTAAATTTACTATATTAGACTGATCGTATTAATCAATGTAAATGGTAATTTTGTTATTAGATTAGCTATGTTAAACATTGTAATGAGTAATGAGAAAGCTACACGCAAAAACTGGGATGTTGATGTTACATTACGATACTACTATGTTAACTATACTATAGTACACGAAAGGTGAGTGATGTATGATGCAAGATGCAACTTATGAATATGAATTACTAGTATCTTTGGATTTTGGATGCTATAAGTTAATTTACAAAGTCCTAATTTGTTTGTAAACAAGTTTCGTAATTTACTATTCTCATATCGCCATTTTAAACTATTATTGCTTAAGCATGTTAATAAATGTATCTGAAACTCTCAGTGCAGTTCTGTATTTATACCTTATGCCACGCAGAGCTTTTCCAATCTTTTGGCAATTGTAATTTTAATTGTATCACGCCTTTGAATTTGAATGTAGGAAGCATTTAATCAAATTGGTTCTCTTCTTCCATTAAGTTTATACGGTTTCTTTGATTTTTGTAAGAGAAGAGCTGTATTAGCAGGCGCACTAAATTCTACTTATAAAAGCTATCTGTTCTGTCAATAAGTCAATATATGACCACAAAGAGTTAAAGATTAGTTCGGATTTGAAATTGTTGACTTTTTGATAAAACGTAGTTTTGAGTGACGTTTTTTGTAACGTTTGTTGGATTTGACATATGGCTTTGTTTAATGTAGTTGTGATTTGCGTACTTGCGTGTGATCAAACAAAAATGGCCTTTTATCGATTGTGTGATTGTGATTGTGAGTGGAGTTGAGTTGAGTATGCGAGTTTTGTAAATATCAAATACTACTGCGTACAAAAAGGATTAAAACATCTAAAAGTTTCACAAGCTTTTAAAGCAACATCTCGTTTAGAAATTGGGTACGATTAATCACGCCGTAATTTGTATGATCAATGATTATTTGATTATTATTTTGATTATGGTGGCATTTTTAGGTTATTGCGTATATGTTGAAGATGATCGTTTATGTGTGTTTGATACGAGATACGTTGTATACGTTATCCTATGTATTTTTAGATGCGGGCAACTTATAAGATATGATTGGAAAACGAACTATACTAGTAGTAACACTTTTTAGGAATTTTAATGTTTCAAGTCTTTTAAAGATGTGTAAAAGATAGGTACGATTACAATTAGCAATAATGTTACATTATAGACGTTAAACATTGATATGCTCTGTGGTAAACAAACGTTTTTAGATATGAATCTGAATCTGTCTGTGCTTAGTGAAACTGAAAATTGATACGTCCCATTTTTAATTTTTCAGTGCACAGCCTTTTCATCATTCGGCAATTAACGTTTCATCTTCCCAGAAGAAAGTTTTCAGACACATTGTCTAGAATTTTAGATGGTTTGGGGTATACGGTGCACAATTTGTAGAGTGATGTCGATGATGAGTACATTATTGTTTGCAGTAACGCTTCATGCTTCCTGAGTGCAATGTAGTGTTTCATTTCTTTTTATTGTTAGAAGGTTTAGAATGAATAGGATCTGGGAAATAGTCATAGGTGCGTAAAACTGCAATATCTAATCCTGTCAATTCTTTTGTGATGTTTACAGATATAAAACGCTATCGCTCATTTCAAACAACGCTGCATCCGTATCATACACAAGGACCACCTTCCCCGAGTTCTTCTATTAATTTCATCGAAGAAACCTTTTGGGACTACTACGACTATGAATTTGAGAACAGTAATATTGCAAACGCAAATGCCGCTACTCCGTCCAATGTAGCTTTTGTGAGTCGTAAAAGAGGAGGAAAAGTGGTGGATATCAGAACTGATTCGAATCGTTCAAGTTGTGAAAGAAGTTTGGGAGAAACCATGGACTACGACTGCTCACTTAAAGTCGGTTATAATTCACTTTCTGACTCAGATTTGAACGACAATTCAAAGTATGAAAAACCCATCATGCGCAGTAATGCTCGTCAAGTGACAAAGGAGAATGGAATTTACACTCTGACCACTGGCATTGTCGACAATTTTGCAATACACTCGCGATCCAATGCCAGCGGTTCGTATGCTGTTACGACCTTACCGGTGAAACCTGAAAGGAAACATAAAAGTAAACGTTCCGTCAGTTTAAATGCTTATGATGGAAGGAAATTGTTCTCGCCGCTAAGAACATATTGTGTTCTCATGAAAGAGAATGTGGTTCCGAAAGGAAACGAATCAAGTAGCAGTAATCATAATAATTTTAGTGGTAATTCTAGTAATCAGCAAAGTCAGAGTCATAACAGCCATAGATCCAAGTTGTCAACGAATAGTCTGCATCGAAACCAAGGAGTTCGAATTGAACGAGTAGACTGGAAGTTTGCAAAGCCTGAAAAATATTCTAACAATCCTGCTGGGGATTTTGATTGGAAAGCAGTTGAACTTTTGAAACGAAGTGCTGACATTTTGAGACCACCTCCGAGTAAAAATACAACGAAAGTCCCAATAGTGAATAGTAATGTTGACATTCATGGTCCTGTTATATCTCATGTACATTTGAAACCAGAGCGTGCCATGAATAAGGAAATGCAAAATCCATCGCAGTCACAGAATCCAATGCCCAAAGGCTCTAACTCTAACCTAAAAGAGCAGTGGAAACAAACTAACGTTTCTTCCAATCAAAATAAGAGCCAGGAAACGATAGCGAAAAATAAATCACTTCAAAAGCAATTCGTCAATTCACAGCTGGATAACAGTGCATTTGTGATTGAGAGTTCTTTGAATGACCACAATACTACGTCCAATGAGAAAAACTCTTTGAATGTCAGCAGGAACTCAAACGAATGTCCATCAGACAAATTAAACTCTCAGCAAAATCATGATAATTACCTGAAGCAAAGTGCCACATTTCCTCGTGCCAGACAACATCGTGAAGTGTCCAAAGTGAAAATAAGTAATAGTGATTCCCCTCATCACGAAAGTGTTGCAAAAGCTGACTATCAGCATCAACAGATTCCCTCACATATTTTCAGAGAAATGGATGTATTTTTCCAACCTGTCAATTCTACTGATGTGCCAAAAGGGACAAGTGGAAAAGGCCAAAAGGAAAGAATTGTTCCAATTGTTATGTTGTCCTCATCGGGAAGTGCTACATTGCCCCATCCTTACGTACTCAAGCACAAAAGGCAGAAGGAGAATACCAATGCCAGTGTTACGAATGCAGGAGAAACGACACAGAATTCTGTAAGTGCCACTATTAACCAAATAGAAATGGAAATTGAACGCGATATTTATTTTCAAAAGACAAAAAGTCTGGATAGAAATCGAACATCAAAATCCAAAGCTGGAACAACGACGAGAGCATTAGCTCCTATTGCATCTCCTCGTTTGAAGAGAATGGCTCGATTGGCATCTAACCCAAATACACATCCGATACCTTCTTCTTCGCCAAAAATAAATGCGGAACTGACACCCGCTAGCGATTATGCAAACAGCCCGAATCCGACGGTGCTTAACACAACTTTGGCAAGTGAGTTAAACAACGAAGCGAAAGGAAGCGATGGGTTTGAGCAAAATCTAATTTCGCCTTTAGATCAGTCGGCCCAGAACGATCCTCAAGCCCGTAACAATAATCGCACCTCCAACTCCAACCCAAAGGAAACTGTTATAAAAATTGAAAGGGAAATTAGCGAAGCATCATCATCAACACGTTGTAATGGCAGGAAAAGTGCTTCAACGTCTGCTGCTTCTGTAGTCAAACCTGACTCTGAATCCACATTCCAATTACCATGTTCGCCACTTTCGCTGAATGAACATGAGCATTTATATGTTCGACCAGCAGTGAATCCCATAACACAGCACGTTGAGTCGAATAAGAGCGAAAGGACATCTTCCACACAATCTAATCTCCAGCCAACTCTAACAGTCAAATCACATAAAGCTGCCGTTGCTGGTTCTACTGCTGCTGCTGTGACCCACACACATATCGCAAGCAATAATAATCATAGAAATGGTAATAGTAATGAATTGGAAATCCAAGTGCAGTCTCAGCAACCTCAGCCACATGAGCAACTAAGCATGGAAAGCAATGAATCGTCAACTCGGCAACATTTGAACATGGACGTGTCGTCATCATCGGTCCCGAAATACAATAGGAAAGCAAGGAACAAGGGCTCCTCACGTTCTGCCCCAGCAGATAAACTATCACTATCACCAGCCAAACAAGCTGTTCTACCATCTGCACCTGCACCGGCCCATGGCATACACAATAAGAACCGTAGTTGCAACGTCAATAACAACACTCCAACCGTATGTTCGACCTCCTCATCCGAATCAAAATGCAGCCAAAGCTCACCTTCAGAGTCATTCAGTCAAGAACGAACATTAGTAGCTTCTATGAAGGAAATTCCAAATGCCCAAAAAGGAGATCCTTCAATTGCACACACACCAGTTGAATCCACTCCTGCGGTTGGAGAGGAAGGCCTCACTCAGAGTGTCGTGTGTCAGAGCACTCAGAGCAGTAGCGGTATTAGCAAAGAAACGGAGTCCTTTAAGGCGGCTCATGGGCTTCAAAGTAACACTAGTGGTAGTGGAAAGAAGAAGAAGAAAAAGAGTAACACTAAAATGAACGTGGATCTCAAGTTAGAAGATTATCATCATCCTGCACTTGGCTTAAATATAGATCAGTTAACCCCAAGTTCATCTTCTTCCTCGTCAAGTTCTTCATACCTGTCCAATTTGCAAGAGTCGTACGATTTCTACCACGAATTTGAGCAGTGTGAAGGAATTGAGGACGGTGTTGGTGACTGTGACCGGCCGGCCGGAGCGGACAGTGCGGATGACGGCTACGACGACGACATCGTGTTCAAATCCTTTGAGGACGATGAGCAAGGTGACATGCATGAAGACGGTAGCAGTGATTTTGTATTCTTTTCTCCTGTTGCTTCTGAGAGTCCGTCACATGGTAATGCACATGCAAATCTTGTCAACATCAACAATAACAAGAAAAGGGGCATGGTGCCAAGCATGGGCTTGACAGCTGAGCAAGAAGTAGTAGTGCAGAGAGGAGGTGACGTTGCCGAAGGAGCAGTGGATGATTCAGGAGGAGTGAAAAGGCAGTTGAGCGAAAACGAAGACGGGGGCGAAGGAGAAGTTGCTCAACTAGTGAAGAGAAAAGGGTTAGGGCATATTGGGATGGGAATGGTGGCTCAGGTGCAAAACAATGAGTGTGCCTTGGATGCCCATGCTCGAGAAATTGACGAAGTTAAGAAGGAAGGGGTTGGGAATGTTGCTCAGCTCTGTACTGCGTCAAGTAGGTTGAGTGACCTAACCACTACTACCACGTCCACCAAAAGTCTTCAGCCTAAGCACAAGAAATCTGCCACGAACAATGAGACCGAGTCTCAATGGGCCAACAGGCAGAGTAGCGTGAACAATGTAAATTCGTCGTACTCAACCGTGGTTCAGGATTGCCAGTCTCAATCTCAGTCTGCGCCGTTTACTTCTCAATGGAATCATAATTGCGACTGCAGCAGAAACAGCAGTGAATTATTGTCTTTCTCTCTAAGTGAACAGCAGTACGGGACATTAGCTCAAAGTTCTGCATTCTCTGAACATAATGCTCATGGTCCCTTCACAGTGGACAACTCTGGTCCCAATAAAGTGACAGTATCGATTTCTAGCGACACCAACAACGAACAAAAATTGACAAAGTGCAGCTGTAGTAAAGGAAAAATTAGTAGCAGTGGAACGTCGAACCAACGTGATTCCGATTGTAACCACCTGTTGAGCTCTCCAGGGCCGAATTCCACTGCAATAGCAACTCAAGTTAACCAAGGATCGGATTACGCACAATCTCATCTCATGAATACTGCTACGTGGAGTAACAATCAAAATGGCAATCTCAGCAGTGATTTATTACTACAAGATGTAAACAATGGTGGTATGTGCAGTCCACTGATTAACGAAGGTAAATACAAAAGCAGAGTTTTGGTCAACTCATCCTCAGGGTCGAGCGGGGCCACTGGCAGTAGTTCATGCTCTTCTAGTGGTTCTAGCCTTAGCAACTCCCCTGTGTTTCTTCCAAGGCAGTCTGATAAGAACAATAAGCACAGTGGTAACAAAAAGAATGTTACCACAGTTGAGATCAGTGGGGACGTTGGCATTGTTTCCTCTGGAGGAAGTACATTTTTGACAAGAAGTGGAAATAAAACTCATCATTCTCAACTTTTCTATCATTACCAAGCTTCCGGTTTGACACCTCCTCCACTAAGCCATAGTCAGGATCAGGGTCATTCTCAGTTTCTCCCAAGCTATTCTAGTGACGATGGGTTGTCCGACAATACTTTAATAACCAGTGAAGACGACACTGGATCAGAACTTGTTGAAGAACGACGTAGCAGTGGAGGCAAACGAAGTGTCAGTGATGAGTTTGATACTGACGAGTACGATTGGAAGTCGGAGAGTACTGTGATTTGCAAGGATTCAGAAGGTGTACACGTGAGTTCCACGATTCCCGGTGCTGCTTTTGTGGAATGTTCTGTTGCAAGCTCTGACGTAATTCTGGATGACGAGGACGGTGATTTGGACAACACTAAATTGCTTGTGACAGGAAACAATGTATCGGGAAGCAGTATTGCTACAGAATTAGCTGATAAAACGTTGAATGTGGCTGAAAAGAATTTAGGTTATTCATATTGTAGCAACCACTCGGCTCAGTCAGCGAACGATAACGATTCGTACTCTGATAATCCTATAGAGCAAAGCCAATCGTGTGCCAGCGATAAGAGTAAGCCAATTTTGAAGAGGAAGTTGCTAAATGACAGTGAGAGCAGCAGTGTTGTTTCGTCTTCTGACTCAGACAAAGACAAAGTGATAAAGATTAGTGAAAAGTTGCGGGAGGGCGTTTCACCCGCCAATGACCCGCTTCCAGCATCTTCAGGACTCATGCCTGAGCCTACAGTGGAAATGAAGCAAGAAGAATATGTTCCTCTCAAAGAGGAACTGGGTATTCTCAAGTCATCGTTTCATCACCGCCGTGAAAGTCCTGAGGGACAGGAAGAAGAAGTTCCCGATTCCTTAGAAAAGAACGGGAAAGTCAAAAAGAAAGTGGAAACTGACGTAGTAATAATGAGTGATAAAGAACAACGAACTCCAGTAATAAGTAAAAATAAAATAGTAGAAAGTGTTCTAAGTCAAATTCAAATCCCGTCAAGATCCTCGCCCGATGGCGCGGACGCAGAGAAATCCGAAGACACTGAGCCCGATTCTCCGATTCCAGTTGAAAGTTTTGATGTCACTTCCGACGAGGATAGTTGGGTTGAAGAAATTTTATTTGAATGACGATGAGGACGATGGATCCCCGGAAAGTAGGAAAAAGCATCCACCTCCTTTAGATTTGACCCTTCACACTATAGTCGAAGAGTCTTGTGAGGAATCGGAGACTGAGAACAGTGGAAATTTTGAGAGAGTCCCAAGTGATCAACGAAATAACGTACAGTCTAGCTCAAATGACAATGAGCTTGAGAAGTATTTCAACTTTGGTATTTACGGTGATGGCGGATCGTTGGGGAAAGGTAGTTACGCCAACGAGGAGTCCGAGTTCTCAGACACCTTCAGCGAGTCAAGTTTCTCCATTCAAGATGATGATTTAGATGGAGAGGCGGTGGACCCTGCTGACCTCGCGTCTTCCCGGTTAGAAAAGTACTTTTTCAATCTTGGTCTTCCGCAGGCTATGATGAATCCCATCAGCACAGTAAGCCAGGGTGCAGATTCAGACTCGGTTGGATCCGAATCTGAAATTGATACCACGAGTCCATTAGAGAAAAAGAAAAAAGTGCTCAAGCATCATAGACGCTCTGCTGATTTTGATGATGAGCTGGCTGACAAGATTTCCGACGAGGAGGAGGAATTCGGCTTTGGTCAAGATGGATTTGACACCATCAAGAAAACAGCAAGAAAGACGAAAAAGAGCGGAAGTGACAACAACCTAGCGGAAACCACTTTAGCTCCATCCGTTTCTGTTGCTGAGCCACGATCCAAGTCTCCAATTACCGGACGTTGTGACAAAGTACGGAGTCCAGAAACTAGGTCAAAATTGACTTCGACTGTTCGTGGAATGTCACCGTCAACGTCAAAAGCCGAAAAACCCGAGATTAAAGTGAATCGGAGCAATAGTTTCACATGGAGTTCCGATGAAGAAGTCAATATCATGATGTCGAAGCTACGACAGCTCATAAAGAATCTGGTCAAATCGAAAACAGACAGTGGCGAGACAGCTGTCTCCGGTAGCAAATACAAAGACAAACAATTGGTCTACTTGGAAAATGAACTCATACGTCTCATGAAAACGGACAACTTAAAGAATTTCGTGGAGTACTTGAGCTCAGAAGAAAGTGACGTGGACGACGTGTACAAGTTTATGAAAGTCGTCAATCAAACTAGGTCGCCCGTAGATCTGGCGGATTTGAACATGGATGACGACGATCTTTTGCAGGATTTGCAAACCATGAATATTGACAGCAGCTCTTCCTCTTCTCCAAAAAGTAGTCCTGCTTTGCTCGCCAAAGTCATGCATCATATTGGCAATCGTCTCGCGGTGTGGATGAAAGATGAAAATATGCAAGATGATGACAATAACGATGACAATGTGACGCTCAAGTGTGCTCCCAGTGTGAGCTCCGACTTGAATGAAGACCGGTTCAGTTGGAAAGGAAGTTTTGAGTCCGCTTTGGCTGCCAAAAGGCAAAGTGTTGGATCTACGGATTCTATCTCCAGTTCGGACTTCGGCCAAGACAGGTGATTCTTTAAAAAAAATTATGGGAAATTTCTCTTCTTTCTTGCTAACATGGCAGGCAGGTGCTGTCCTGTCTGCTACTGCATACAGATTTGAGTACTCATTCATTGTAGAAGTCATACAGTTAGGAATCTTCAACGGGACTCCTGCTTCTACATTGTAAAAGCACCTCATTTTTATAATTTATTTGTCTTCATAATATTCCTGCATTACTGCACTATTTGACATGCTACTAATACTAATGTTATTTTGAACAGACAAGATTGTTCTAAATGAAATAAGGAAGGTTTGTGATTGCAAATATTGTGTGTGTTACAGCTACAGAAGAGTAAATCCCCAGCGCTCTGATTTATCCGATACATTATTATAAGACACATTATAACAATCTTTATTTTAAATCTTATACGAATTGAATTCCACAAGTCTTACATTTTTTTGAAGGCGTTCAGCATCATTGCATCATGCATTTTTTGAAAACATAAACAACCAATCAGAATCTGTATTTAAATTATAAACCGTTCGTTTAAAAGTGAATTGTACTTTTGTACGACATGAAATGAAGGTATGGCGTGTTTCGATGTTTCTTACTCGTATTTATCTTCTTCCTAGGTCAATCTTGCGATCAACGTCTTTACACCACCTTGCGAATTCTCAACCAATTGAGGAAAACAAAGAAGAAGAAGAGCCAGCATCACTACCTCGAATGACTAATCTTTGTAATTCACTTCCTCGACTTAATCAGCCCACAAATCCTGCCATTTCTCGAGCTCACAGTTTGGTGATGACCGGTAAACCAGATGGAGAATCGGGACCTGTGAAATCGGCGAGATACCGTCCTCCCGGATTTCAACCTGTGATGAAATCAAAACGAATGGACAATGATGATAAATCAACGAGTCAGTCAACTCCAGTTCTGACTCAGGATTCAGCTAATCTAAAGGTATCCTAGAGAATTTTTGAAGAGATAAGGCTCTTGCGAAAGTACAGACCGACGTCAATGAAGTGCCATTATATGCAAAGTAATAAGCAATAATCATTATGTTTTTACTGTATCTCATCGCAGCTTCGCAGTGATTCTGTCGCAACGATCTTTCAGGATTCGAAGCCCCAGATTAACGTGCGAGGTCAAGTGGAATTTGGCATGCAATACAATTACAAATTGGCTTGTCTTGAAGTGCGTGTGAAACAGTGTCGTGACCTTGCTTCAGTTGACGCGAAGAGAAATCGATCTGACCCGTGAGTCACTTTTCCAGATTGCTTATTATTTAAAGTCCAAAAGTAAACGTTCATTTGTTTGATTTTATGCTCATTACATTTACATTTCCATTCATTAATGAGTATTTAACTGCTAAAAATGGCATATTACCTTTCACAGTAATTTAATGTTTTACGTTTTCATCTCACTTTCTTTTTCATCCTATTATAGGATTATAGCATTTTAAAAAATGTAATAGCTGCTAGAATTTTACCTTCACTTGTATGTAATGCTCCCGCGCTCGATAAGATTAAGAAGTAGAACCAGTTATGAATCATTTTTATTTATGCTCAATGTTATGAAGCTAGTTCGCTGCGTTGAGATAAGCATTTTATTGTTTACATTATAGTATTCATTTGGCATACAATTGCGTTTTGCCTTTGTGCGTTCACTCTTTTAGTATTGTTTCTTGTGAATAGTAATAAGAAAGCAAGTATTCTTCGTTCAGTTTAGTAGTAGCAATGAATTAAGTTTCGTTAGTTTGGCATCCATGGTCTGTTCTGTGTTATGCAAAGAGTGGAACAATCCTGCTTTAGAGTTATGAATTTATGAATCATGACTGTAAATATTTATGTTTTCATTCTCCGGTAATACTCTGATGCTTACTTTGTAAAATAGCCTTTATGCTTTACTTATTTGCAATCTGATCACGTAGGCACTCTATAGTTTGTGTTTAGGTTTTGAGATTTTGCCTTCACGTTCATTATTATTGAAGTATTGAATAGAATGGACAGCTTCCGTCGTTATGCAAATGTTTAAGTCTATGCGGAACAACTACGTAAAATCCTTATCGCTTTTAAAAAATAATGTTATTTTTATGTTGCAGTTACGTAAAAGCTTATCTGCTACCAGACAAGTCCAAAAGCGGCAAACGGAAAACAAAGACGAAGAAAAATACGTTGAATCCAGTCTTCGAAGAGACATTAAAAGTACGACTCGATTCCTTGTAAATGTTATAAAATGTATCACAAAGAAACAATGCGAACAAGCACAAGAGACGTTGACGTTTATTTTCTTTGTTTTCAGTTTCCCTTGACTTTGTCAGAGCTTCAACACAGAACTTTATGGCTCAGTGTGTGGAATTCGGATATTTTTGGAAAGAATGAGTTTCTCGGCGAGGTTCTCGTTAGTTTGAAAGATAGAGTTTTTGATAATCCGAATGCCGAATGGTGGGATTTACAAGAACAGGTAATTACTATTAAATTAACGTAACGAAAACAAGGTTGTAATCTTTACCTGGTTCTTCAAATGCCGTTTCTTTTTTGGATTAACTGTAAAGTCTGGACAAACAGAAGATATGCCTCGTGGAGATGTAGTCATCGCTTTGAAATGGCAACCAAAGACTGAAAATACAGGGAACTTGTCTGTTTTAGTGAAAGAAGGAAAGAATTTGGTGCCTTCGAAAAATGGATCACCGTCGACGTTTATAAAATGGTAAACTTTGTTCCATTTTTATAACAAGACCATTATCTTTACGTATTCAAGCGTTATTTATTATGAGATACATATGTTCTTGATTTTTCTTTTATTGATCGTCTACGGATATGGAGATGACCTAATTGACTTCAACATAGGCTTGCATGAATTTTTAAAAATAATTTTCGTTTCATTTTGCGTTGTTCTCTTCCATTTTCTAGAATTCTTTCTGGGTTGAACTATTAGTTTGGAATAATTAAAGAATTTTCTTTGATTTTTTTTATTTTGGTAAGTTGTTTTCGAAATGACAGCCTTGTCTTTGGCTTTGCATGGTTAAATCACTGTTGTGTGATTAATCTAATTAATGATTAATCCTTATTGACCTGTCGTAATAGTTGATGTCTGATATGCGTAAAATTGTTTAACGTTTTTTGTTGTATTACTTACTGACCATTGACCCTTTTTACCTGATTGCTTGAAGATTTGAAGATGTCTACTAGGTTAAAGATTTAAATTTCGTTTTAATTTAACGTTTATATTATTGTTCCGTATGGTTGTCAACATTGTGTAATTAATAATGTAACGTAATCGTCGAAGTGAAAATGTGTTTATATAATATATGTTTAATAATGAATGGTTTAAAACTGCATCATGAATCATAATAAAAATAATAATACTGAATGTTTTTCGTATTTTGTCTTTTTCAGTACTGCACTCGGAGACAAAACAAGAAAACAGAAGACTTCGATTTGTCGTCGAACCTTAAATCCGGTGTGGAATCAAACATTAACCTTTGAAGACGTGGAAGATGATGGAATTGAAATTACATTGTGGAATTATGATTTACTCTCAAACCATGATTTGATAGGAACAATCCGGTTAGACTTTGATAATCCTCTCTGGGAATCCATGATATCCCGTCATTCCTTTTGGGTAGAAGGCGGTCTCAGGCTTAGTTAACAATAGTATTCGTTCATTACCCGATTAAAAGCTCATTACAGGCATCTACTTACAGGTTTTTAATACATATAAATTAACGTGATGCTATTTACTTTATAGATTATATAATGTTTTTTGTAACTTTTACTACGTTAGTATTTTTACGACCGCATGTTAAAAACTTTTTGGAAATAAAAATCGACTGATTGAAACGTTATGGAGAAAGTCTTATTATTCTTTTGAAGTTTTTGATTAAACCATTGCATTGTAAAATTGTAATGCTTCACGAAAGAGAAGAATGAATACAAAGGAATTTTGTATTGAGGATCGCTCCTATAAGCTTTTCTTGCATTGCACTTCCACTAGAAAACCAAAGTATCGAAAAGAAAGTAAAGAAAGAAAAAAACAAAAAACAAAGAGTAATTGGGTGACTTGGGTGGATTTCAAACTTGTTCGAACTTGTACAGACTTTTGGTATGATATGGTGCGAGTTTTGGTACATTTCTTAAATTGGACTTTAGCTTTCAGACTTTGATCCGACAGTCGACATAGAATTCACATCTTTGCTCCCTCCACTGCTATGAAACTCGTAAGCCAAACCAAAATCTTGGAATCGTCATTCAAGATCAGTAAGATTTTGGTCGTATTACAGTAAACCTATTGTCCCCATTCTAGTTCCACACAACAATCTTCTAAGCGTGATTACTACACGAAGAAAAGACTTTGCAAAAGTTTTGCGGAAACTTTCTGCCATTTTCCGTAGTACACAGAAACGAAATGGCGATGGTTTGTTTAATTAACTTTGCTCGTCACACTGAAAAGTATAACATTACTGAGAAATCTCATCATTTGGTGGAAATAATGGCATGTTGATTCTGAATGAAGACGACAAGTTTGCAAAACAAACAGATGAGAAATCACGTAATGTAATAGTTCGACCGGACTAATGTAGTATTGCCGCTGTGAAGCGTCTATATGTAACGAATAGTGTTCGTGGTTTGGTTGTCGGACTATGGGACACAAGGCAATTTTTCCGTGTTCCACTCGTTTTTGTGCTTTCACTGTCTTTTTGGCATTGAAGAAAAGTTATCATGAAAAATTCCCTAGAGATAATTTTGGTTTATAACAAGCCCAAAGCATGTTATTCCAAATGTCAATTTTACCAGTTTGAAAGACGACTTTGATTGAGCAGAACGCGTGAACTCTTTTGTGCTTGGTTTCCCAAGCATGAAACCTTTGAAAAGCCATCTTCTCCAGGCAAAAAGTCAAAGTGACATTTCATTCTTCAGTGTGTTGCGAGACGGTTTTTCTTTCTCACTTTGTATCAACAAAGCAGAAGGAGTCGGATGGCATATTACGGGCATCACTCAATGACAAAAGACATGGCATTGATCCATACGAATCAATTGAGAAAGTAATCAGGTCCGTGGACAGTGCCGGGGACAAGCTTATTTTTGCTCTACAACAAAAACCCGTTTCGTTTCTTTCAACTTTTCCATTGTTCCTTACGCCACATGCCATGTCCCTTGACGTGCCCACTGTGGTTTTTCCTAGTCCTCTTCTTCCGTTTAAACGACGCAGTTTTTGCATTGTATGCATACTAACGGAGAGGAAAACAGTCAGCTTTTTTTCCTGAAAAGTTGCAGGTTTACTCTCTTAGTAGGTACATAATATAAGAATGGGAATATCTCACAAGGAAAAAAACTAGAAAGTGAAGGAATGTGGAGACACGCAGCGAACCATGAGATGTCTCCATTTGCCTTTGTCTTTTCCCTGGGCGAAAGGCAAAGAGGAGGCATCTCATTGTTTCCACTACATTGCCCTTTATGGTCACCACCATTTCAGTCCTACTTTGGCCAAGGATCAATCCCGCCAAGGAGGACGTGGGTATTTTCCCGGGTATTCCACTTCTGTATCCGTTTCCCCTTGTCCCGACTCTTGTGTGTATCGTCGTCGGTTCTTTCTACCTCTTTCATCCAGTATTCTTCCCCTTTCTCTCTTCTTTAGTTTCTCTTGTTCCTCCAACTTTCTTTGGGACTTTTACTTTTTGTCCCCCTTTTCCATATTTCTCCAGCCGGGCTAATTCCCATAGGAAGAACATGTTCCCTTGTGAATATAGCGTTATTTCCCACTCGCCAAAATGCCCGGATTTCATTTCTCTCCTCAAAGCCCGCCGGCACCACTGCAATTCGCCCACATTAAAAGTCAACAATAATTCAACAGACTAAGGAGACAATGGCATTACCTTAGGCATGTGCAATGGACCAATGTGAAATGTGAAGGGCCATCTTTATCCGCGAACGGACTACAAACAACAGTCGGAAGTCGTCTTTCTTCCCTTTCCATATAACGACTCTCAACATAAAAAAATCTTTGGAACCGAGTGTTTCATTTCATCCCACTTTCAAAGTGAAAGAGAAATCTTCCAGTTCTTACACACACTAGCTTTCATGATGAACATATAGAAATTACGGTGAATTTCGTATGATATTGTGTGGCAATTGAGGAAAGCTATAAGCAATTCCTTCAAGGCGTTTTTCTTGACGTCAAACGTCCCCTTTTTATACGAAAGTTGAAAGTCATCTTGAGTTGTGAGTTTGTCGCTACTGCTCGCAATTGAAGAGATGCATTTCACGCATTAAAATGTGGGAGAATAAAAATAAGACAACAAAAGTTGAGCTCATTGATGCAATCACACTCGGCTATAAAGAGTTAAAGTCTCTCTGCGGAGAAAGTGCTTTTTACTGTACTATATTTGTACTCTACAATGCTTGAAACTACAACTGAGACATGTTTACCGTACAATTTTACACCAGAAAAAGTTCTTTGCGTTTATTTTTATTGCGCTTTCTCCATTTATTTCATTGCACGGATGAGTGGATGCAAATTTACTACCCACATTTCCAGATAGGAAGGGATTCCCTGTAACTGCTCTAGAAAGGGAGGCTTTTTCAACCCTTTCTTCTCATTCTTGGAATTTAACTTACACCAAATGAAGCTGGTGGTGGCTAAATTGAAACTTGTAATAGCACACTTTGTCATGTGCTCTTCGTAATGAGAAATAAAAATTCAAATTATACAAACCGTGCAAGATGGAAATTATACGAACGTTTGTTAGTATACTTAAATGCTGTTTGAAATGTTCATAATTTAATATTCATATTTTACTCATAGTAAAGAACTTAAAGGTGGTTTAATTATATTGGGGTTATGTTATGATGTCGTTGTTGTATTGTATCTATCAAAATTGATTTTTGCTAATTTCTATTGCCTGTTGTACTTGTCCATATTTGCCTGGAATGATATTCTCGATATTTCGTCATCATTTTGTAATATTCTGTACGAACGTTGCCAAAATTATGCGTAAACCAGATGAGAACGTGCAAATGTGACAACCACATCATTTTGCTGCTGATACTCTATAAAGGAAGTGTGATAGGCATTCGCCCTCGTATCCATCACGGAAAGAAACCGAGAGAGCATTTCTTTTGCTGACGACGACAGCCGGAAGAAAGGGTCATAGCTCATGCAGAGGCTTTGACAGACATTGTCATCACGACCCTATTGCCAATCCCCTTTCACATCAATACGACAATCCTCGGCGACCCTCTTCTCTTTTTTATCCTTGCGTCTTCGCTCCAGTCCCCTCCAGGAATTCGGCACTTTTCCTTTCCTCAAGAGCACTGTCACTCGTCGGAGTCACTCTGAAAAAAACGCATCTTCAAAAAAATACTCGGGGTACACATACGGACACGGAGAAGAGAGAAACTCTTTCTGTCGTGTATGCGTGTGTGATGTAATACAACTTATCTTGAGACATGTACACGTACGTGTCACCCTACCGCAAACTTCACGTCAGCGTCACATTCATAGCTTTTGGCACTATCTGATGTGCCATCGTCGTTTCCTTGTTTGCATTCTTTCTTGTGGTAACATTTCAAATGTCACTTCTATGCAAATATAACTGTTTTCTGCAGAAAAGTTTAAAACTTATTGTTACCCTTCATGCTAAGAAGGAGAAAGAAACCATTCCTTGCGCAATAAAAATTTTCGCTAAAGGCTCATCTTACATATATTTTTGTTTTACAAAATTGAATTTCAAAAACGCGTTCCTTTATTTTTCATTTATTGCCGTTTTGCAATTGTAAAGAGGCATTGACAAACAATTCTATACTTGATTTTCGAGGAAATAGCTTTCAAAATCGTCTAAAATGACTTTATAAGCTCGTATTAAGGAGTCACTTATACCTTGAGTCTTGAGTAAACTGCTACCTGTGTCGAAAAAAGGCTTTTAAGGAAGTGCTGGAAGCACAAAGAGTCGTACACTCGTACAGCATGAGTATTGCGTAAACGTAAAGAGTCACCTAAAAAGGCGCATACATTTCCGAGATCCATAAGCTCTTAAAATTTTCTTCTTTTTTTGAGACGTGCTCAGTGAAAACATTACAGAACCATTTCTCATGTACAAAAAAGTTCGTTTTTCAAGTTCACTACTGTGTAACATTTAGGTTTTCGACCCGTACTATACAGTAATACAGTTACAGTATGGTTTGTTACATTGGTCTCTTTAACTTAAAGCCCATGGTCCTCGTAATGGGATGAGTTTACGAAGCCTTGATGCTAACGGCTCAAGAATCTTTACTAACAAAAAAATGTGAAGAGGGGAAGACAGGAGGAAACAAAAGTTGAAAAGTTTTGTCGCGTTGTCGTCCATCCGTTGGAGGAATAAAAGGGAAAAGTTGTTCGGTAACAACGTTTTTTGACTCATCATATCATTGAAGTGTATAAAAGCTTGGTTATTGTTTTCCTAACAATTCTCCTTTTTACTACGGAATTCTTTGGTGAATTTGATTGTTGTTTCATCAAGTTTTGCTTGAGTGAATTAAACTATGTAATTTTCAAGATTCGTATTTAATGTCTTGTTTTTTTGGAGTTGTAGGAATGAAGTTCTGTAGTAAAGCTTAGTTCAAAGTAAAGCTTAGTAAAGTTCAAAAGGTCTTGATGCTTTGTCTTCCGTTATTTTCCGTACAAAAACTCAAACCGAAGCGCACATTTCTTTGCTATTTGTTTTGTGTAGTGTTTTTTTTATTATTTTCTCCAAAAAAAGCATCTTCATTGTAAATGGCGAAGGTGACGTGGCCTCGTATTAAATTATAATCTATGTATCGCCCCTTGCGACAAGAGCATGGCATAATCTTACCAAGACTTCCTTCTTATTCCGCCTTAACACTCTCGTCCCGTCTTTTACTTTTGATTTAATGCGTCTCTTATGAAAATATTGAATCGCCTTTTCCTTCAACACTCAGTTTGTGTAGGGAAAGAGCCAGAGAGTGAAAGTCATCATAAATCTTCAAGTCTTTCTACTAGTCATCTCACTATAACATCTCACTTCGCTTTCAAAGAGTATACAAAGCGTGTAGTGAGCGTTTTCAGTCCGTATAGAATCCTCTAAACCAGAACCAACACGAGAGAGTATTTTATTCGCATCTTTACATCCACTTCCTCCTTTTTTGCCCACTACGTGATAAAGAATGCACTCTTTTTTCTCCCCCAAAACGTGTCAAAATCGGTTGCAATTTATGAATCACTTTTCTTAGCATTTTTAGAAAAAAAAGACATTTTTAAATCATCGATCATCCAAAATAACGGTGACATTTCAAGCTAGTATTTGTTTAGTGGTCAAAGCATGTTTTATTGGCATGTTGTTCAAGTATTTTATTGGCTGAAGATTGAACAAGATTTTGGGTGATATGATAATGATGATCCACCATAATGTAAATATGCTTTCTCCAAGATGTCGTATGGAACATTACTACAACACGGTAAAGCATAATATTAATACAGAGAGTTGTGAAAAGGCAACTTTACAAATTCCAAAATCACTTTTCTACACAAATAACAAGCTAGAAGCTACTCTTACACGTTTTCATTCTTATACGAGTTTAGTTTACTAACTTTGCTAATCTAGAAACCTTGGGACGTGGGGCCCACTTTTGAACCTAGTTGTGGGTTTGTTTCAAGGCTTTCTAGACAGCAAGACAGCATGTGATGAGAATGTCCAAGAGTTTTGTTTCCTTTCTGTTGTAACGGTTAGGGAAAACGCATGGTAGGAAGTTCTCGGTATTTCCTTAAGAGCAAAAGTATTAAAATACAAAGAGAAACGTAGAAGATTTTCATTTCACCTATTAAATTCTGGGTAAAACCGCAAAGCATGAGAATGTGCTTTCAAGAAACTTTGCATACGTCAGTTTACAGTGTCAGAGAATGATAGAAGGAGAGAAAATCGCGTCCAAAAAGTTATAAAATGTTGAAACAAGAAGCAAACTGCAAACGTAGCCGTAGTTGTAAGTTGTAATCCATTTCGTCCATATGGTTTTAAGGAGAAAAGGGAAGAAAAGTGACAGAGAGTTTGTATGAGGACGTGTGTGCTAGTATGAAAGTCAAAGTTAGTAGGATCAATTGAGCTTAATCCAACCTCGATGAAGACGAAGACGAAGAAACTTTTAATGAATCTCTTTTCGTAATAAAGTCTCCGATATGCAAATCCACTCAAGACGTCACGACATGCTTAAGCAGCTGCTACGAGTGCATCCTTGCGGAATAGCATTCTAAGACCATATTCACCAAAAGAGAAAAGACATTACATTTTACATTGCAGATTAGCAGACTATGCAGCTAGAAGAAGACAAACGCAATGTGTTTCACCTGCCAATTCTCGTACGAAAAATCATATTAGCTAATGTGTCTATTTTTATGAAACGACGCGGCGATAAGACTTTTTCATACTTTGGTGACAGTGTGGGAAAAACTTTCACAATGCTTGCTGTTACTTATATCTGAAGTCTAACGCAAGAAATCACCCAAGAAAAAAAAATCTGACAAGCAATAAAGGGAAGAGAAAAGAAATGTGTCGTTTGACTCGTTTGTCACTACTACTTCAGTGAAAGCGGATGAGATGGAAAAAAGTTATTGCAAAAAACAAACCGGAATGAAACACCATGAGCAGAAATCGACGGGAACAACAACAAAAAAAACCTACTTTTTCCAACAAAAACGTTTTTCGTTATTTGCAACCATCTCCGTTCCTCACTACTTTGGATTGGGATGTTGAGGATGTATGCTTCAAATGACGGGTTACCTTACACTAACACTTTACTTTTACTTTACAAGAAACGAAAAAACGCATAGCTTATGGACAATAGAACATCAGGACAATCTGCAATAAAAATTTTTCTTGTGTCCTACATACATTGGAACATGTGATTTCCTGACTTACCGAAACAGGAATGGGAAGACAGGTCCTTGCATTTGAGTGTCGCTCCCATATATCACTCTCCCCAGAAATTTCAGCCAAATGGAAACTCAGGGTGTTGGCTGAAACGACTTTATTGCTCGTTTCCTTTTTCATTCTTTTTCTTGTACTTTTACCTTTCTTTACTTTGACTTATAGCAGTAGTTACTATCATTACAGGTTGTGGTGTAAATGAATATAGCACTTTTTATAACTTTCTCTTGTATATATCAACTTAATGGAAGAACACACTTAACTAAAGTAATGAACATTAAATACTCAAGTGGAAATGTGGGACGTAAATATATAAGAAAAAGTGGCTACTAAAGCTTAGTTTTTGTTTGTTTTGGAAACACATCTCTCGTAAAGGTTGTTCTGTGGTGGTGAATCCGTGTCTGAATCATCACCCTCGGCAGTTGGAGTAATGTATAGAGTTCCTCCACTTGGATTCGTCAGAAAAAGTTCCACTGGCTTTCCATTAGATTTGGTGATTTCATCCACGTAACTATCAACTTCAATTTCTGCTCTCCCAAGATGACTTTCGAAAACCCAGGCGCAGTCCAAGTCCCAGTCTTTTACAAAAAATCGCCATCTCTATCAGGAAGCATTAGAATAATTATAGCAAAGTATGATATAGCAAGTATATCAAATCAAACAGCAATTTTTATACATTCTACAAAATCTAAACCAACCTGATTAGTGTCACGGGCATATCTAAATCCAAACGTTTTATTCCAAACCGGGTTGGGTTCATTGTCCACTTTATCAGTTTCTCCAACAAAATGGTACGTGTTTGACTTTCCTTCTGCCTTCCAAACTCGAACCAATGGATCGCTTGCTCCGTCTATGTCTCTATTTGGAAGGTTCCTGGTTGGACAATAATAATTACATTAAATTATTGTCCACTATTATTAGTAATTTAGTAATCAAAAATCAATAGCCAGGAAAATTAACTCAAAGGTTTGTACATTGCAGAGAGCCTAAAACGAAGAGTTTCACAAGTCACAATTACGATTAACGAGTACGAAGCAGCAATTAGTAAACAATAATATTCCAAACTATCCAAACGCATGATGAATGATGATGATTTGATGATGAGTAATAGTAATAATGGGAGACTATGAGATTATGAGATTACTACAATTCTACAATAGCAACACTGCCTGGTAAATAATGTATGAAACTTATTTTCAAATACTTCAAATCTTTTTTAAGGCTTATGCGTCAAAATGTTTTGTGGCGCAAAGTTCGACGCTTTATTGCTGTAGGCTGTTAACAAAATGAAACAAAATCCATTTGGCACTGCATCCTTGAGAAAACGGCATCATAAGAGTTTGTTTAATTTAGTATTCATTATTCTCCTTTCATTATTACTGATGACATTTAATAATAATTAAGTAACCGACCACGTGAAGGTTACATTTGTGGATTATTTAGGTTCAGGGTTTCATAGCGCAAATCGAGTAGCACGTGGAATTAATATAACAACTAGACAATGATAATATAAGAATATTAACAGTTCCAGTGTTCGATTCAATCGAATGCTCTCGTCGATGTCGACGTGCCTGTGTTAATGGAAATAAATTCGTACACTACTGTGGGATTCAAGTCTTTCAAGTGTATAAAGAAAGTTGCGTTCTTGCGTTGTAATAAATGAACATGAGTTTTTTTTGCTTAGCGGTCAATGGTCTCTTTAACAGCCGTGCTAACAACTCGCATGTGACATATCACAAAATGAAGGAAGCTCGGTGGGTGCTTCTGGAAAGACTGCAAGTCAGAAGATGTCTGGACATGATTTACGGACAATGAAGTAAAAGGACTCGGGCGACCATCCCAACGGCTTAACCTAAATATACGGGAACGCATAACTTTATGATGTAATCGCCATAACTCACCTTCTTCTGTAAACTCGTCTTTGCCAAAATGCCACGTCTGCTGTATTCGTTGTCGCCGGGAATCAACGCCTTTTTTCAACAAGAGCTTTACTGACTAGACTACACTGGGACTACATAGCGTTTCATTGGGTGGTCACGGCTACTTGATCTTCTCCTGGAAGTTTTTTTTTCATGAAATTATTACTGCGAGAAAATGATGCTCCAGTGCTCACTCGACACTTTTCTATTATCATTTCTTGTTAGTCTCTTTGACTGCTCGTAAGTTATCTTGGCTCAAAGACCAGTCCCGGAACTTCGTTAGTGAGACGTTTCTTGGTCGCCACTAAAAATGCATTGCTCTCGTGCCTTGTGCTGTGCCATTTCCCATATTGTGCGAAATATAAGATACACTTTCATTTATGTAATGATCATCATAGATTTTTGGCGAAAGCTCGGAAGGAAAAGCAAAGATTTCATAAAATGAAATCCAGAATAGTATTTTCATTGGAGACAAGAAAGACCTAGAAAGACGGGATTTCTCGGAAGCGGAAAACGAAAACGTTATGATTGCATAAAATATAAATTAAAACCTATACAATCAAACGTTAGCAGAATAAATTACTTAAACGCGCAGTTACATCCGCACTAATGACTTGGCTACATTCGTTACTATTCTGAAGGAGTCGTGTAATAAATCTCGGTAAGCTATTTAAAAAGTGCATGATTTGAGTATAGTAAAGGATCTCAGTGCATATTCAGTGGGAGATGACGCGCAGATTGCAGATTGATGACATTAGGAACGAGAAGTGATTATGAATAAGCCTTCTGTGGATGAAGCACAAAATCCATATTTATGAAAAAGCCGTTGAGCCCGTCTGTGACCCATATTATAGCCGACTGAGAAAAGACTCAAAATCCAATTTGTATTCATGGATGACCTCGACCCAACATAGAAATACCGTATTCAAAAAGAAAAAAGAGACAGAGAATATGAGAATATGAGAATATGACAATCAGAATCAGAGTAGTCGAGTGAGTACAATGCATAATGTGAGACGCGCTAGCCGAGAGGACCGAGACAGAGCCTTTTTTGCCAGTTGATCTCATAGTCGTTGCATGGAATGAAATAAAATTCCAGATTGTAGTACGGCACGGCATTCCAGACTTGGCTCAGTTGATATGATGAAGTAATAATATTATTATGTTACTGCATTCCTCAGACTCCATATCACAATCACTTCGTGTCTGTCCACATGGAATGAACGTGTCACCAGATTGGATTAGGCGTGCCTCATCGCTCAACGTGATTCGTATTGCACATTGCAGACAAAAGTCGCCAGGCTCAAAGCCCAGATTTTGCCACGACGTATATGTGAGACAGAGGAAAAGACAATGCAGAAAAAACTGGGTGACACACGTCGTCAATTGCGGATACGAATGCTGGTCGGGTATAGTTTTTACTCATGCTTTTGTTCTTGTACAGTATATTAGAATCCTATTCCTTATGTCTTAAGACATATGGCTTGACTCGAATAAGAGAAAAAGCAATGAACCCAACAACAAGGAGCAAATTGAAGACAGTAGAGAAATTCTCGAAGAACTACTAGGATGACTAAGGAAGGATTTTGAAGCTGTTCTCCAGTGACGACGACACTTCACATACTTCTGCACTGAATGCTGGACATTTTGCACTCTCCAAATCTTCTTTTTCCCCTCATTTCATTTTCTTTCTTGTGAAGAAATTGTTGGACAAGTGGTGAAGTGGTCCATGAACCAATTCACACGACGAAAGAAGCAACCGTCTCGTCGTCTTGCCTCTTCTAACTCTAAACTCTAGTCTACTTGTCATGGGACGTGGGACAAGACAGGATAGCAATGTTATATCGAAGTCTTAGGAGGGAGACTGGTGAAAGCAATCTTCCCATATGCCCAGCTCCACAAAAACTCAATGTCACTTCTTTTGAGAGAAAGCAGGCTGTGCAATAAGGTTCTATGACGTTATTTTATTACCTTTGGCCAACCTTGCACTTCCTTTTCCTCTTTTTTTTTGCAAAGGACTTGGCAGTGGGAAATGTGCAGAGGCCTTGTGACACGAGCACAATAAACTGAGGAGGACAAGCTCCGACAGCCGGCCAAGTGCTCGTTCCGACAGTTCCCGACAGTCATTTGTTATTCAGTTACCTCTGCTTCAGTGAACAACTCGGTCGGCTCATGGAAATTCGGGACTAAATCACCAAACCTCAGTTATGTTCCGTGCCACACGTCGGGATTTGTGGTTCTAGGAAATCTCCCTTTATATTTAACACGGCTCTATCTTTAGCCTTTAATACTGTCAGCCTTGCCCATTTCTTAGTCAGCATTGCCCTCGTCTCAGCTTTACGTGGATCACATTCAACCCATTCAAAGTCACATTTTTAATCAACAATGAAATAGTATTCTTTTCCCATAAAAACATGCTGCTATCAAATATCAAAAACGTATATACTTCGTGATTCAACTTTCAAGCACATTCCATTGGATTATGGAAATGTCAACAAATTACAAACTATCAAAATTATCCTTAGGAGCTAATACTATAAAATATACGGAGGACTGTACAGAATATCTTATATGAACTTTCTTCACTACAGCTATATACAGCTTTCCCCAATAAAACAGTAAAGGAATGAGCAATAGAGAGAGAATGCAGCTGTGGAATGCCATTCACTTTCACTCCCTTCATCGTTGAGTAGGCAGAAAACCAAAGTGCTCCAATGAAAAGTTGTGGATGAAAGAGAAAGATTTGAGGAACTTCTTTAATTGAGTTTTCCTCATTTTCCTCGCTTCGTTCTTTCTACGGATATAAGCCGGTTCCTTTGCATTTCTCACTCTGCTAATTGCCAACTCTTCACTTCGAGTAGTCTTCTGGATTTCACTCATTTCACTGTAACGAATCATCAAGGCATTGCTCTTTCTATAAATAGAATAATATTCACACGGATTTGGAGACATTATAGATAGAATAATTAAGTTTATGTTGGATAGTTTTATTGTGTAATACATATTGACATTCTAACGAACTTTGTATTTATAATAATAATTTAATAAATTAATAATAATAAGTTGTGTACTTATTTTCAAATTAAACTATATTTACAGTACGGAAACGGAACCATAAATAGTTTGTTTACAGCTTTTATTAGACAAAGAAGAACTAGAACTAGACTGACTGAGTGAGAACTTCTACTAGTGAAACTAGTAATTATATTATAGTAGTTTAGTAGTAATGCAGATGCAGAGAATAAGAATGCAGACGCAGACAGTCAATAATCAACAGTACTAACAGGATTCCCGATGGTCCCGATCTATTTCTGAGAGGCAAAAAGTTTAGTTTTTAGATTTTTGTACGAATTAAATTAAACGACAGTCACATTAGTCACATATCACATTATGCACGAGAATTCAGAATTCTATTTCTCATTATTCTTCCATTTATTCTTTGCTGACAATTTGAATTCTACTTTCGCCCAGATCTCCAGATCACTCACTGGATAAATAAATAGCTCTCTTTACGTTTTATGGTAATGGAAGTCGATTTGCCGAAAATTACAAGGATTTTCCAAGTTCTATAATATCACTATCGCGCGTCGACCACAAAGAGTTACTATGTATGAGATTGACTATATTTCGTTGAAGACACACTTAAGGCCTCGTGGTCAAAGAGAAAAGGTGTTTGTTCTTCACTTGAGACCAGTCTGCATTAAACAAGGTTTTCTTGTCTTCTTCTTCTTCTTGGCTTCCTTCGTGTCTTCTTTGGCATGTTGTGTTCTCATTCCCTTCAAACAGTCGTCTTTCACTTCCTTAGGACGGAAGCGACATAAGACGGTCAAATTAATTATTCATTTTCCATCTCACTTTACGTCTTATTAGACACTTCAAAGAGAAATTAAGGGAATCTAAGAGCGTCCTCCTTGTGACAGAATCGAAACCGCTTCGCTCTCAGCTTCTTGGAGTCGTTTTCATATCCCTTTGCTTTGTCAAGCGTGGACTTGTGTCCTTTTGCGACAGAGAGACCAATATACCTAATTCTAACTCAGTGTGTCCCTTATCCCTTTTCCTTTGGAGATTTTGTAGACTAGCTTCCTTCATTTCCATTCTTGTCGAAAGTATCAACAATTTTGTCACGTTCACATTTCGTTTTAGCCATCTCGTGAAGCACTTCTTCCATTCGCATTCTCCCTTTTCCTCTTTCCCAGTTCAAGACGTGGTTTCGAGGTTCTTTTTTAGAAGCTCATATGCCTCGACTCAACTCGGGGTTTTCGTCTCACTCTTCAGACGATGTAGAAGGACTCTCAATTTTAACTAATCAACTCAAAGCTTTAAGACTGTAACACTCTAAGTGAACAGTGAAGTCATGAAGAGCGTCGAGACACGAATCTCAATCTCAAATAATTACTCAAGAATTACACTGGAAGGTCGCGCTCATCAACTTTAATCCCAATCTGATGATAGCGACAATGAGATTTCAAGCTCTCTCCTTCTTATTTTGCATTCAGTTTGTGAACACCGTCGTCGTTCTGTGGGATTTCCAAGAATGAGGCAAGGAAACGTAAGTGATAGCTTGATTGAGGCACACAAAGCAAAAGCTACACTGTTATTATGCAAAGTCTAATAACATCCTATGCAATTAAATTAGCCAAAATTCTACCTAGTCCATCAATTATACCTGAAAATTATTCATCATTACCTGAAAGCAAGCCTCTATCAGTGAAAAGTACTAGAAATGTACTAAAAGCAAAAGATTTAAACTTTTGCTTTCGTTTGGGTACTACGTAGAAATAGCAAGCAATGCATCTCTTGTAGTTATAGTTCGCATTTCACTTTAGTGATCAGACTTTACGGTAGTAGTCGTAGTCCTTTCGGATTCCACAGAATGCCGGGTTTTAAAAATTGTCAAACTCACAACCAGCTTTGTTTTCTGTCACATTGTGACAATGTAAAGTGTCAAGGTCAGCTTTACACTTTCGTGTTCTCAAGAATGCGTCTCTAAACCTTGACAGGCGGAAAAAAGTGGATGGGGGTGAGGGTGCAATAAGATATAAGAATGGATGTGTAACCCAGCAGAAAAGTTGTGCATCAAACGTCACAAATCAAACGCGAAATAGAGGAGAAAGATAAAGTGTCAAAGATAAGACGCTCTTGAAAAGGAACGAGAAGCGGAATAAACAAGACAAAAATATCCAACGCTTCGAAGAGATTAGATCTGCAGAAGAGCGACAAAACAAGGGGTAGAATCGTACAGAGTTATAAAGGGGAAAAAAACTTTTTTCGTCTTCGATTGCAAACGTTGATCTTGAAAAGGAAGAATCAGAATTGCGACAGCTGACGTTCGATTTGTTTCCCCAAAAGAAAGTTCCTCTAAGTTCGAGTTCGTCTGTCTTCCTCTGGTCTTTCTGAGTAACACAATGTTAAAAAGAGAATTGTGCACTTTTTGGTCCAAGCTCCCTAGTGTCTTTTTTGCCTTTGATGCATGCGTTGTTGCAATACATGACACATGGCAAGACAAAAATTCTCATACTCGTCGTCATTCGTCTTGCATGCGTATTACAAATGGGATTTTCTCTTTAGTCGCCTTTGCCCTCGCCATGTCGCCATCCTCAACGCCTTCAAAACTCCACTCTCTCCGTCTCTTTGTCCTTCGATACATACTTTAAAAGTATTTCTTGTGATGTTTCAAAAAAACGACAACGAGATCCGATCCGATCCGATTCACTTTTTCTTTACCCGTGAGACCCGCTCAAGATCAAACCTCCCCCGATACCGTTTCACGTCAATAACTTCGCTTGTTTATTTTTTAACGATATAGCCATTATTTTTGTTTACTTTATCTTTGTTTGCGTGTTTTTCTTCGGTACACAGGTACACTTCTTTACTTTTTATTTCCTGTGTCGGTGACTAGTCAGCCAGTCACGGCACTCACAACAGTCTCGTCACCCTCCGCATTAAATAATGGATTATATGTATTATACTAATATACATAAGATTTAACAACTTACGGTTTACTCAGTTAGCCAATAAATTGTCGAGCTACGTATTATGTAACCTTTATTTAATTATTAAATATCGTAAATAATAAACTAAATCACGGTAGATTTTGCAACGACGGAAATGTTAATGCTTGCATGGTGACATTGCATATTTCATATCGACTCCGACTGTCTCGTACAGACATCGAACTGGAAAAAACTGCCTTAAAATTAAGTCTCAATTCCAACAATATTTTGTTCCATTGCAATGTACAATGTACTGCTCATAATACCTACCATTCAAATCAAGTGGACAGTAAATCAAACTCCCAACTCTGACTGTAGACAAGAATTAAATACCCCGAACATTCATTTGGATAAATATCGATAACAAGCCACCCCAACCCAGTATAGAATCGAATGAATAGAATTCCTCTTTCCAGCAGCTGAATCGCTGAATGACACGACGAAGCCTATCTTACTAATTTACCTAATCAGAGGGAAACATCACACGTTGTCACAAGTTTAGTACACATTTCACTTTAGTGATAAGACTTTACGGTCGTAACCGTAGTCCTTACGAATTTCACAGAATGCCGAGTTTTAAAAATTGTCAAACTCACAACTATAGCTTTGATTTCACATTGTCGTGGCTTTTTGTCGTGTCCACTCAATGCTATTACATGGTGTATCTTCTTCTTTGTACTAATAACTAATACTAGTCGTCTCATTTTTCTGTCTGTCTGTTCTGTTTAGCCAGTTTAGCGACCTGAACAAGTTCAGGAGAACAAGAAGAGAAAAGATAGAAACAATTTGCATGCATCAAGCAAAAGATAAAGATACCAAGGAAAAAGTTCAGGTAAATGGAAACGATGACTTTATGATAATGAAACGATACACAAATTAATGTCAATCTGTGCCGTTTGTGCAGCTCAAAAGCTCAATGTATAGCTTCTTTATTCTTGTTGTTGATGACTGTTGGGTTCATTTAGACAAGTTGAACGACATTGAGAAACTAATTTGTTTATTTTCCTCACTCACTCGTACTTAAAAACGGTTAGTTGGTACATTGGCTTGGCTCACTTGTAGTCGCACATTGAAAAGTTGTACAACAGTGAGGTTATTGGCTTTGGCTTGGCTTTACAGTTTCGGAATTGACCGTCCATTATTGATCATGGCGGACAAGGACAATGCTAAAAGGAAACTGCAATACGACAATGTGGATGAAGTTCTGACTCCGTTACGTTCCTTGAGAAAAAGGTTCGTTTGACGATTATTTTACTAATATTTTTGCAACTTTTGACAGTAAGAAAGTAAGATGCTTTTTTTTACCTTGGTCTCCTCCTAATTTGGTTGAATTTCTTAATTTAAAGACCTAAAGTGGACTACGTCAATGCATCTCCAGCAAAAACATCAAGACCGAGAACGTCTTCGTCTACCATTCCAGAAACAGCAGTAGATGCGTCCGGCAATATGGTGTGTCACCTTTGCAAAGGTAGCTTACCTCGGTACATATCAATGGAGAGACACCTTGAAGCTGTCCATGAAGTGAGTATCGTCATAATTGACAAAGTACAAAAAGAAACTAGCGAATCGAATAAGAGAACTCGAGAACAAACACAAAAACGTATGTTTTAATTTCATTTTGTTCAAAGCATGAATGTGTCAATTAAAATAAACAAAAAAGGTCCAATTAAATCTACAATCAGGTTTTTTGTTTTAGCTCGTCGTCGTATTCGCATAAAAAGTCACAACTGTGAAAATTGTAATCTCGCCTTTAAGAATCGGACGTTGTTGGCGAATCATGCTAAAGTTTGTCCACAGAAGAAGAAGAATGACAAGGCCAATGACAGTCGCCAATCGGACCCAGTTTCATCACGAACAAATGACAATGCTAATCAAACTCCCTGCTGTCCTAGCACATCATCATCATCGGCTACCAAATCCAATACTAAATCGAAATCAACTACTAAAACAGTTCGGTTCAATAAGTCAAGCGATTTACAAGAACAACGTAAGGCATTTATGTAATGTATACTAAATCTTAATTTGGATGAATAATGAATAATGATGAATAACTAGTTATTTAATAAAATTTTTGACGAAATGCAATAGGTATAAACCGTACGTGCAGCAAACGGTGCCAGAAATGCAATCAAGAATTCAAAAATCCAAAGGCCTTGTCCGATCACAGACGAGAATGTAATGCTGTCGTTTTAACACCACCGAAAAAGCAATCCAAAGAGTGCTTTTTCGCCGAGACTTTTAAATGCTACGTCTGTTTTGAAAAAATACCGAGAAATGAGTACCGCCCTCATCTTGAAGAAGAGCATCGCAAATCACCAGAAGAAATTGAGGAGCAACGGAAGCGTCTGATGAAGAAAAAAGTAAGATCAAATTATTTACATTCGTGAACAATTTTGATGTTTTAGGAATGTTTGGTGATTTATTGTCACTTAATTACACGGAAAAATTGTTTATATACTTCATAGGAAATCCCCGGACCTAACTTTGTCTTTACTTGTGAACTGTGCCCAAACAATGGAATCTGTTTCCAGAAAATAGCCGACTTATTGAAACACAAGCAGAAATATCACAAAAAGAGAGAATGAAAAAGAAAGCACTATTTTTGTAAAATTAATTACTATTTAAACGCCGACTATAATTATCTCGAATTTTCGTATTAGCATGTTCACTTTCTAAAGTGTATTAGATTATTCACGTTAAATCCTATCAACGACAGTAAGAGCGGGTTGGATTCTTTGGTATCGAATTTTATTTTTTATCTTGGTTGTGTCCATCCAAGTATCAATTAGTCAATTATGTGTTTGTGTTCGTAAACCATATTATTATCATATCAATTATATCACAATGCAAGATTCCAAGATTGTATCTGAATTTAATCAAAGAGTAATCTTTGGAATTTAATAATAGCGTGAAATATGAATTAATGATAATTTAATAGTAGCATGAAATACGAATTAATGATAATTTATTAATAGTAGCGTGAAATATGAATTACTGATAATTAATAATATTGTTATAGTGCGCATTTGTTATGATTATGAATTACGGGTCATTTTTAATAACGTACCAGTTACATTGGATTTTAAAATACGTACTTTCTTGAAATAAAGTCAAAGAGACTTAAGACTAACACTTACTACATTTAACTGTGTACAACGGTTTCATATTTCCGTTTTCATTATTGGATGCAACGTTATTATTATATTACGTGTGCTAGTGCCATCTAAGCGGTAATGATAACGAGACGTTAAAGTCCATTAGATATACAACGCACTTTAATTAAAAATCGCCTTGCGGACAAGCATCAGCTACTTGTTTCAATTGCCAACCCCTCATGAGTGAGCAACGTATCAATTTATAATCACAAAAAAGGTTCAAACTGGTACAATTATATGAAACATGCAAATTGTAACAGTTTCATTTTCATCTCAATGCAACGCTGGCATCATAAAAGATGTGTAAATGTTTAATGTTTTGTGTGTCATCTCCTCAGCCGTTGCAAAGTTCCGGTTTCCACATAATCAACGCACTGCTTCATCATTAATGCTAAAGGTGGAAGCAAGTGAAATGAAAACTTGAATGTTTATTAAGTTTTGCAAAATGCTGTTTTAAAATATTTACCACATGGCTTTTATGAAGCATGAACAAGAGGGAATTGTGCAAGAGGGTAAACATCATCAAATTAAAGTGTGGGCGGAAGGTGAAGCTATCAAAAGTCGGAGTTGAAGTATACCCTTGGGATTTCCTTGCCTTACATCTTTTATTTGGTCATGCCATGAGTCAATTCTTCACATTTACTTCCGCTACATTTTTTAACACATCGACACTCGCCGGAATTAAGCACACGTTTCCTTTTTGCTTTTGAATCATGCATTCCTTTGTATATTTTCTTAGTTTATCTTCATGTCTAGGAGTAACTATGCCCGTTTTTGCTTTTCTTAGAATTTTAAAACTGTTACTTGACACATGATATACTCGGAAGAATTCTAATTTCATTTCATGATGATAACACAAAGCGCTACCATTAAACTACCACAATGAAAAAATCATGAAGTGCTTGACGGTAGACGTTGACTGTAAACAAGAAACGGTTAACTGAGAAGTTGATCAAATGGACTTTACTCCTACTATTACATTCCGCATCCTTTTCCTTCACCAACCTATTTACTTTCTCTCTCTCCCGGTTATTGATCAGAGAAGTCAAGTCCCATGTGGTTTAAACCAAGCAACCGTCACACAACCTGTGTTTACCCACGCACAGCTCTTTTTGCACTCCCCTTCTCTTTCTTTAATTAATTAACGAATTCCCGAATCCTTTTTCCTCCTTCTCTGCGGAATGAGGTATATATTCAGCATTCAGTATAAAATATAGAATATAATACTTACTTTCATACAGCCTGTCTCAAACCTTTTCCACAATTTAACCGTTGAAAAATTCTGTTTTTTTCCTTACATGGTCAAACAGATTCTCATGATTTGAAACGGAATGGTTATTGATGATAGCTAAATGTGCAAACAATGATTGGACTGAAGGAAGCTGTCCAACCAGGAAATTCCATTAGTTGTCCAAGACGGATCGCATTGATTCCTTTTCAACGTGCGTTTCCACTGATGTGATGGCAATGCACTTTTTATCTCTCAATGTCAAGACTTCCTCGAGATCGATTCGGTTTCAATTTCATCTAGCTCAATCCACTTGGACATCGGTCTTCCTCATATTGTAAAGTGCACAAAATGGATCTCTTCATGTTTTCATTTCCTGTAAGACATCATCCTTGTTTAGGATTGCGTTACATCAAATATGTGTGAATTTGAAAGGTTTGACTATATATCTAACAAATCTTATACTGAATTATGCAGTTCTTTCCTTCTTGTACCTATACATATTGTGTTCATCGAGAAGAGGGGATTTAATAACTATACATTGTACGTAAATCCAGTTTTACCCCTTCAATCTACACAACAACTAAAAGCAGAAAAGTTTACGGTAAAAGCAGGAGAAAAGTGAAGCTTGATTTGGATCTCAAGAGCATAGGATTTTCAAAAAAATGGTCCTTGTGAAAGGGTTGAAAGCACATTCACCCTTCCTTTTTAGATACGCAAGAGTCAACCCACACTTCATCATATTACCACGCATATCCTTTGCATGCACAAGCTTTCAATGGGAGCAGAGCAACGTGTAATGTTACCAGGTCTATTAAGTTATGGACTGTACCTCTTCAAAGTTTAAAAAGAGTTTACCCAAGATTAAAGATTTCACCAAGCACAGATTTCCCTGTAGTAAACTTTCGAATAAGAATCAGTTGGTGTACTGAAAACTGGAAAGTAGTGAAAAACAGTGATGCAGTTTTACAAAAATAACAATATTATGGAAATGGGGATACGGCAAAATTCGTACGGATCCCACCGCATTATTTCAAGTCAGAATCGGAGAAAGTGAGTAAAGTAGGCGGGAACGGAACATATCAGAGCGTGTGGCTTGTAAACCGGGCGGAAAAGCTATATATTTCAGCTATGGAGTATTTAAACCGTTGAAAGTGTGCGTAGTATGGGCGGACAAAGCCGTTAAAGTGACAGCTATAGCCCACCTTAGATCTCATATCCTATGCTATATTTCATCTGGATTTGAACGCTCAGAGAAATACGATTGGGATCACCTCTAAGTATGAGTCTGTATGACTAACGTATCCGGAAGTGTGTGGATAAGGGCGTGAGTGCAAGCAGGGGAGACAAAGTCTCTTTATACTTGTACTCAGTCGAAGAAAAAAAAACGAAAAGCAAAAAGCTTTCCAAGTGCATCTCAGAGACTACTTTTCCCTTCAGAATGTGCACAGGGCGACGACGGAGGAACACAGTATGCCACACACATGGGACACACAACTTTCACCAAATCAACGAACGAGTCAGCTGCTTCCTCTTACCGCTTTAACTGCACTATGCTCTTTGCTCCTTTTCAATGGATTTCATATCCCGTGCAGAAAATTCCTGTTTTCCTCTAAAAAGTCCCCAAAAAGCCCAAACCGTTTCAAAACTCAAAAGACTTTTCCAGCTTGCATTACACAACACGGGTAGTACATTACTTTAGTACTTACGTTGTGTTCGGTTGAATTAAGTTGTAACGCATCGGCAGTATTTCTTCATGTTGGGTATATATTGCGTTACTCACAGCGTGAAACTGGCAACTTGGAACGTACGGTTGAATTCCGTAATGTAATGTGATGGCCAAGTCTAGTAAAAAAAACGAAGAAAGTCTTATATAGTATTTATACTTGTAGGTTTTTGTCAAAAACTGAAAAGGGATGCTGGATGCCTTGCCGTTGCCCTCCACTTTGCTAATGACTTCGTTCAAGAGGACGCAAACACAAACAGTTGAAGACGACTTGAAAGAGTTTTTAAAACGACTCTTGAGATCCAAGAAGAAAATGCCAAGAGACTCTTGACTGTTGCGGTCGAAGGAGATTTTTAAAGACGCCCAACTGAATTTGGGTTTCTTTGTCTATATGTCTTTTACTCTTATACTTTTTCGTTATATAGTTCTCAAAGTTTATACACTGTCCACGGGAAAAAAAAAGAGTTTGACTAAACAAGTACAGTTGTACAATACAATTATTGTCCCTCCCTGGTCTCTGAATTGGAGAATACTTTTGCTTCCCAGCGTGTAACATTCCTTGACAGTCACATTACCGAAATGTTACATTGTTCAAGTGGCACAGTAGTGAAAGTCGAGGAGGACGAAAGAAGGGTCTAAAATGATCCTGAAAAGTTCATAGAAAGTCGCCTCGTAGTGTCGTTTTCTCCTTTTCACTGGTTGTATCGTATCGTTGGGATAATGGGAGGGAGAGTCAGACCTCATGGACAACTGTTCTCTACTCGTACATAAGGCATGGACACACAATGAGAGTGACTTCCCTCAACATGGAATTCGACTTAGGCCCTGGGGACGTCCTTAGGAACATCTCATCCTTACTTAAGTAAGAGTCAGTCGACAAAAATACACAAGTTGGGACTTTACCAGTCCGTGTCTCTCCCTCCTGAGAAAAGGTCTGTAGTGAAAACAACACTGTAGTGCACCCAGCGCTGTACACGATAGAAGCTTTTTAGTGCAGTTCTCATCCCCATACGGTGTTTACCATTTGACACAGTATACACCATTAAGTACAGGTTCAATGGCATGACATTATTGGTGAACATTTTGAAGTGAAGCGTGTGGCAAGGCCAAGGAGAAAGTATATTTTCCTTAAATTTCAACCTCAAGGCATGATTATGTGATGCACCAGACTCAGACTGTCGTACTTTTTCTCCAGTCTTGGACTTTCTCCTTGTGGTGAATGTGTCGTCGCCTCAGCATTAGTGGGATTGTCCAGTCAAGTCAGGATAAATGGCAATGTCCTTTCCTTCTATTCACGTGCACGTTTGGGGTTATCTCTTTTTTCGCTCCAGGCTGACGCAGAGGAGTTGCAACTGAATGTTGTTGTGGTTTTGCTTCTCTGAGCTCTTAAATGACCCTGAAGACACAAGAGGCGAGTTACAAACCCTCTTTCGTAATCGTAATATTTGTCTAGCTTACGTGAGCAGAGCATGCAATGCATGACATCCACACTCCACACACATGCAAGTACAAAATGTTGACTTTTTCGGGGGGATACCATCTCAATTCTTAGTGAGAGGAAACGAAGAAGATTGCTCACATTGTTTCCTGATCAAATGACAAAAGCGTGCAAATCTAAAGGCCTAACAACTAACAACGCTCGAAGAACTTAAAAAATGACCCAGATTTATTAAATCCGCTTGTATAACAATATTATACTACAGAAGCAATAAAACAGCCAACATTGTTGAATTATTGCTCACCATTTCCGGTTCTTTTCATTTGAACTTGGTGATGGATCACATACGTTAACATTAGTGAAACTGCTGTACAAAGTGTAATTAAGAAATATACAATGTTATGTAATGGCGGGTAAAGACTTAGGCCGCACAGATTTATGGAAGTCAAAGAAGTGGGCAATTTGTAGAAACCAGCTGTCGACGTAATGATCATTTGATGGCCTCATTTGTGGTTGTACTTCTAATACTACTATAGCATAGCCTCCCTTTGCCTTTCATTCGAGCTTTTAGTATGGGTCTCTTTAACTATTTTGATTGTTCCTGGTCTTTTCAGAGTGGACTTCCGAGTTTCTTCATTTTGAGATGAGAATCCATTATTGCACTTTGTAGCCATCGGCAATTTACAGCGATTCGGTTAGTTATATTAGCTTATATTTTATCTTACAGGTTTATTATTTTGAAGTATTAAAATTGTGAAAGTCAAAGATATCGCCAGTCGCGATTGTTCGTGCCGATTTTTTCATCATGTATAATATTGAAAATGGACAAAGGTCAAAAGTGCAACCTTTACCTATTCGTATGCAGCAAAGGGAACAAGTATACAAGAGAAAACGCAAAGCTCATGTCCATTTATGAATAATTGATCTCAAAGGTTGAGACAGACCTTTTGGCTTTGTTTTCCTAGCCTGCAAGGGCAAAAAGGGTTGGTCGGATGCAGTTTTCATTGCATTCGCTACCCTTTACCCTTTTACTGGGAAAAGCTTTATGTAAAGTCATTTTTATTTTATGTGCCTTTTCATATGGTTCATGTTTGCTGGATGTCTGGAATGCGTGAATGCCAAAAGAGAAACGACAAGACAGAATTTGTTCAAGGCATTGTTAGAAATGCAGACGAAACAAGAAACAACACACAATACAAAATTTCCATTTGTAGATTGGTGTGTTTGGTTCCGCTCTGCTATTTCCCAATTGAGATATCAAAGAACGTAAAAATAGCAGCGGAAATTGGGTTTTCCCCTAAAATAGACGGTTTCCCTCAACAGCATAAGTTTTCGGTTGAAGGTTTAGGCACTATTTTGAATTTTCAAATCAATCCAGAAAGGTTGAAAGTTGGAAGTGACAGAAATAAAATAAAAGAAAAACTTTCAATTCCCAGAAAAAAGTTTCAAATATCCTATAGATTTTTTTGTAAGGGAAAATTGGAATGCTGGTGACTTTTTGTGCTGTGGTGAAAGCGAAGTGAAATTTTTTGAAGCGCTATAAATGCAACGGCAACGAAGTAATTCCCTTGAGTTAATTCTTCATTTGTGTTTGGACATGCATTAAATGAGTTGGAGGACAATGGTGTTACACCTTTCATTACGAGGAAAGGTTGTTTGCGCTGCTTGAAATGCGACCCAGCGTCTCATATTTCATTAAACACTGCCTAAATGAGTGCGTAGACGCATTTTGCCTTCGAGCTGCCGTGTCACGGGACTTGAAAAAGGCTCGTATTAACTCTTCTATAGCTTCGTGATAAGAATAAGTAATTTCATTGTAAAAGCTCTCCAAAACTCCCCCTTTGTCGTACCTAATGCTAATTTTTCGGAGAATTTAGCATGGATGGCCCCCTTGGCACTTGACTTCGTTTGACATTAGCTATGTCGTAATACCCGTATATAAATTCCATTTAGTTACCTATACAAGAAGATATACACCGGCTTCCTTCAGTGCTTTCCCTCGTCCTTTTACCTCATCATCTAAATTTCCTTCTGTCGTCTGTCTTATTTCTTTCAAAATGAAACTGCTCAAGATTTGATCTAAAATCTTAACTCAAAAGTACTGTTACTCTATTATACAACAAATTGTATAACAAAAATTCATTGAGTTGTTTTTGTTTTCATATATATAACACCTATAGCTAGCTTTAATGCTATACAGCTTATATGTACACCAATTTTGAGGTTATCCGTACTGCCATTTATGTCTTGAAGTTAAGGTGTACATTTCGTACATTGATATAATAGTACTAAGCCCGTGTTTTTAGATCTTGTTATATCAGTACCGGGTAGCGGTGCGTGGTAATTTGTATATTTTATAGTAGAGGATTGGTCCATAAAAGCGAAACTGGGATGTCAAATGAAGCATTATTGTTATGTTACGTTATGATGCGTCTCATCTTCATACACAGGCGGAAAAGAGGGTGGGAGACAGCGAGACAAGGTCTTGTGTGCTGTTCAGGTATGCACGTATCCTCAAATGAATTTGGCAAGAGAAAAAGTTGATAGGATGAACATGAACCGAGCCTGGTTGCCTCTTGAATATGGTTTTGACTCCCACGGAACGGTCGTTCGGCAAATAAATGAATTTGGAGGGGAAGTCGGGAAGGAAGTGAGTTTGTGTGGCAAGAAACCTGCATGTTGAATGAGGAGAGCCAAGTCTGCTGAAGGCCCATCGTCCCACAAGAAAAATGGTTAGGAAGGAGATAAGTGATGGTTTTGAATTTGCATTTGGCCCCATATTAGTCCCCGTTGCTTAACTTTACAGCGAAAACCGGGTACTTCACTTTTCAGATACTTCCGAAAATTCAGGAAGCTTCAAGAAAGCATGTGGTAAAAAAGAAACCGGTCTTGGCGGCTGTGCTTCATAGACCGGTTGATGGGTTGCAGTTACAGTCGGAATGGGATCAACCATGAATTTATAGAAGGACCATAGTAAGGGTTTCCCATTTTGCCTATTCTTAGTGTGTGTTACATAAACTGGATGTTTCATAGACGCATCGAAAAAAGAAGCTCTTTCCCCCTTTTGCTTTGGTACATCACGGGAGATCATAATGGAATTTGCTTGTAAAACAAACTCCATTGTCTTCACTTTCTCCGCTTCAAATTGCTCGTGGCAGTTGGAGAATATTCATCTTCAGCTTTGACTCGCCTATATTTTTCTTTTTTTTCTGCTTCGTTTCCCTTTCTCGTTTTACATGGATTCTGACCCGACAAAAAACCCAAAGTGCCCGTCTCTAGTGATGTATGCACCATTTTTTTCTCAGCTGTCTGTCGTCGAAAGACAGACAGACTTTTTCCTTATATTTACACTTTCTATGCACTTTATTCCTTTTTCTCGAGTCTTTTCTGTACCAGCTCATTTCGCATATTAAAATCCAATAGGAAAACTAAAGAAAAACTTTCTCCTGGGATAATTTTGGAGTGCGTAATTCGTCAGATGTGTGACGCCCTGACTCTGTGTTTTCTCTCCACTTGGGGATTTTTGAATTGTAGCATTCTTCCAGCTTTCTTATGAAACTCGTCATTCTTTCACTAACTAGCGTAATGTGCTTCAGAATGAATTCCAAAATTAGCCTCTCTTATCTCCACAACCGTAAAATGTCTCGGAAGTATTAG